>JBBPCY010072521.1:0-10967 GCA_037974405.1 Brachyalestes nurse
CTATTAATAACACAAGATGTTTCAGTTGTTTTTTGTCATCCATACATGAAAATATAAGCAAGAGTGTGTGTTTACTGATTAATACACTGCTGTTTATTTAAAATAAACGAAAACAAACCAAGCCTCATGCTTTAGAATTTTTTGTTTCTTAACTTCGCTGTACCGAACCGTGATGTCAGAACTATGGTGTGAATCGAACCGTGGCCTTTCTGTACCATTACACCCCTATTGGATAGTATGTGCATTGGTTGATCATGTGTAATGTGTGTCCATGTAGTGTGATGCTCTAAGCCAGGGGTGTCAAACCTGTCCAGAAAGGGCCGCTGTGGATGCAGTTCTTCCAACCAAGAAGAAGCCACACCTGAGTAACTGAAAACCAAGACCAACTGATTACAGAGGTGGAATCAGGTGAGTCTCCTGCTTGGTCGTAACGAAAACCTGCACCCACAGCGGCCCTTTTCTGGACAGGTTTGACACCCCATGCCCAAAAGTATAGTTTAAAAGTTCCATAATAATAATTAATAATAATAATAATAGTAGCCTAATTACAACATATCTGTATATTAACAGGTTATAGGCAATAATCTCAAATTCAGCCAAAGCACTGTTTAAAATTGTTTAATCTTGTACAGGCATAAGGCCTATTAGAAATAACAGTAAATAATAATATAGAAATAATATCTGAAGCAGCATGAGCCAAAGGAGCATGAACAGCAGACTTCAGTTTGGAAGTTAGGTGGAATGACTCAGTAGAATGACTAGACAGACAGTCTGGGAGAGTTTGGGACTGATGTTGAGTTTGTCTTTTAAATATTTTATCAATTTTCCAGTGCTGGCATACGTCCTTGATCTGACTCATTGATTTAAGGGCATGTAAAGTGTCCCTGGGTGCCTTAAAAGATGCCATTTAAATAAATGTGGAAAATAAAAATAATAATAATAATAACAAGTCTAAAGTTCCTGGTTACTTGACCATGCAACAATGTATTTTCCCCATCACAGTGTTGTGGGTGAACTGAGAAGTACTTTCTGCCACAGACTCACCAGTGCACCACTGTGCAGAAACTGTCTACATTGTAAAGAATGAACAGTCCTGAGAGGACTTGTGGTACTGATGGTACTTAAGTTTTGTAGTTGTAGTTCCACTCTGCTCCACACAGTGAATGCATTCTGCTGTCTTGTAGGTTCCGCTACCACAAGCAGAACCAACAAGAAACCCCCCACCCCCCTTTTAATCAAATGAAGGCCAAAAGACTCACAGAACGACAAAAGATCTCAAAGACTTAGGTTCATTATTTCGGTGTACCCTTGAAAGGTGTCCAGTTAGGTTTTTTAGTGTATTTCCAATGGCGTGCTCAGTGTGTATCATTTTAAAGCTGAAAACAAAGCCACCTGGGCCTTTATTGCGCATACCTGGGACGATTAGATAGACTTACCACTGATGGGCTGGCCTAGAACTGTGAGGTGTGAAATGTGGGGTATGAAAGCAGCACGTTATGCCAGCCTAGAGGAGAAGTGGTGTTCAGTCCTACATATCATACCACACGTGGGTTAAGGAGGTTCAGCGGCTCAGTGGCCTCAGATCACACCATAAATTTTATCACCTGGACCCATGCTGTGTTTGTGGAAAACACCCGGAGAAAAAATCTCACTCAACAGTGCAGTTCAACTGAACTTCTCTGGGACATACTTTACATGGCTATGTGCACTTATAGAATGGAACTTTTTCCCAATAAAACTAGTGACGCTTTGCAAACAGAAGTGACATTTGCAAACAGATTTGACTGTTCGCAAATCTTCCATGGTATATGTCTTTAAAATCTATTTATACTTCAATACAAATGAGTGATGTTCTGTGCTCAGTGTTTCTTGTAGCTCCATCAAACACCTGGTTGGGCTCAATCAGTCCTTCATTAAACTGATTGTTCGTGGGCCTATAACAGACTCCCAAAACAGACAACTACTGTTTACACACAGAACTGATCCGTATCATTTTCACTGCTTTCTGGTCCGTTTGTGTTTATTCTAATGTTAATCTGTGTTTTTGCAACAGAAAGACTCTCTCTGCTCACACGCATATATACACAAACACCTTTACACTCTTCACAAAGTGCTGCTGCTGTTTTTTTTTTTTTTTAATGCAGTCAATTAACTCCCAGCACATTTACAAAAGAGCAGTCTGTGTGCAGCACCTGGCAACTCAAAATCAGCTTCATGCACCTCTGGAACCATGAATAAAACAAGGCATAGATGATGGGATTCATGGACGAGTTCAGGTAAAAGAGAATTAAGACATTATTGACCATGAGGTAGGATGAGTCGGTCGTGCTTGTGTCGCTCTTTAAACTACAGACATAGTACGGCACTAAACACACCAGGAACACGGTCACCAGGATGCCCAGAACTTTAGCAGCTTTCCTCTCAGACCTCATTGTGTCCGAGCTTGTTTTGGAATCGCTTTTCGTGTTCAGATGGAGCTCCCTAATGGCATTCGCATGTCTCCTGGCGATGACAAACACCTGAACGTACAGCACCACCATTAGAGTACATGGAGCGACCACAACAAACAGGAGGTCAACAAAGGAGTCGATTTCGCTGAGGTAATAGAGGCATTCTCCTGGGCACATGACCAAGTCTGTGAAGTTCCCGCCTATGTAAAACATGGCAAAGTTGTACAATAACGAAAACAACCACGTCAGCAGTATGAGTGTGTGAATGACCGAGGATGTGATGTCCTTCGAGTAGAGGAAGGGGTGACTCAGGGCCACGTAGCGATCCAGAGCAATGAGGGCAACACTGCCCACGGAGACGCTCGTTAACTGATAACTGACGAAATTAAACAGGACACAGAAAACGTGACCGAACACCCAGCACGACTCAATCAGCCACAAAAAGTGGAACGGCATCACAAAGAGCCCCACCAGAAAGTCGGACGTAGCCAGAGAGAGGAGGAGCATGTTGGTCGGTGTGTGGAGCTGCTTGAAGTGGCAGACGGAGATGATGACCAGCAGGTTCCCGCACACCGTCAGCAGGACGACAGCAGACGCGCACACACATAGTAGCACGTACACAGCAGTAGACACAGATCTCTCAGGGCAGGAGAAGTACAGGCAGTGATCGCTCTGGTTAAGCAGTGGAGTATTCATGGATCCAGCATGTGGTGTAGTTTTGTAGTGAGGCAAAAGGCTGTCTCCCAAACAACCTGCTACTGCCTGCCCTTGTATGTCACATTTATACGTTCTGGACCAGGAGTTCCAGGTCTACTCCGCCCCCAAAATACATACTGACGACATTCACTGATCATGACATCTTTGTCTTACTTTTGACCCTCAGGAGAATGGACAGGAAATGTTTTCAAAATCAGGTTTACCTGAAAGATTATGATCTGCAGCAGGTTTGGAACTGAAGTAGATAGAGGGAGAGGCAACCAAAAGAATGCCACCAGCCACTCTTCTTTATATGAGATATAATCATGAGCTAGCTAGGTCTAAGCACAGCAGAACCTCAATCATGTTTTAGAGCTGAAGGTGCAAAAAGAATAGTTGAGTAGTCCGCGGTGAATAAAATGTTGCTTTAAATGGAAATCATATTTCCGCAAAAAGTTCCAGGCCACTTCAGGTATGCAAAAGACTCAATAGTTGCACCTTTGTCTAAATCTGGAATGCCCTACTCCTGGTTCTGGATGGCTGGTGTCCAGCACAGTGTGGTCTCCTTACTCAAATACACCTGGTTCACCGGTAGGTTTAGTCAGTGTGTTTGAGGAAGGGGTCTAAAACAGTGCCGCACACCAGCCCTTCAGGACCAGATTTAAGCCTAAAATGTTCTACTTACTGTCTATGATGTGTGCCAGGACATGATGTTCAGGTACGAAAATATTCCTTACAGAAAATAGTAACCAAACATCATTTGGTTTCTTGCTTCAGTGGATGGAGGACCAACACAGTGTCTCAGGAGTACCCTAAGAAGCTGTACAGTGAGCATATTTAGAACTGCATGTTCAACACTAGTATGTTTCACTGTCTACCAGTAAAAACGAGGACTAAACTAAGGAAGTTGTTGGGCACAGGGCTGTAAGACCCCAGAGGTACATTTACTTGTTCACCAGACTACCAACTGAGAACTGAGGGTTTTTGAACATGGGCTGAAACAACAATTTTTTGAACATTTGGACAGATTTACGTTGAGCCCTTAAATTCACTAAAGGTGTGCAAAGTCTGGTCAGATAATAATACAGTGTGGTCTTTAAGTACGCTCCAATAAGTGGGACCTCCATCTGGCCATGGATGAAAAGCTGTGGTTATTAGTGTATAGTGCCATATAGCATGGTTAGCAGGTTAAGGTGGCATGAAAAATACTCAAAGAAAATTTGTCCCCCAGCAGTTTTGTCCAAATGAGCTTCTGTGGGAAAAGTTGAAGATTGAAGTTGTTCAGCACCCAAAACGAGTGGCTTTAAATAATTGACATTGGGAACAATGAATGGGTTGCTAGAAATTAGTGAATTGTCTTACATGAGGTGTTAACAGGCCGTCGCAGCCCTTTAAAATATAATGTTTTCCAATAAAAGAATGAAAATGGTGCACAACTTAATTACGACATAAATATATAAAAAAAGTGCTTCTTCCAACAAAAAAAAAAAAAAAAACACACACTTCGCTTCCACAAGTTAGGCTGTACTTCATGTAATCATGGCTTATTAAGAACATAAAAAATAAAGTAGATGAAACATTTAAAATCATATATTTATTAAACAAAGCATGAATAATTATGCTCTGATTCAAATACAAGCAACAGCAAAGTGACTTTATAAATATATACAGATAAAAAGACTTCATTTAAAAATAAATCAAAGAAAACATTGAATGGGTGAAAATATAACGTGCATAAGCTAACGATTGAAGGCAAATTAATTACATTCTCTAACTTAACGTGAACCGTTGCTTAGAAAACAACAACAAAAAAAAGAGTGCAAATGTGACTTATGGTAATGAATGCTGACAAGGGACAATAAGATTTCATAAATGTGACAAAATATGTTTTCATCGAATAAATCTGTAATCCTAATGCTTGCATTTCTATTTCTGCAGCCGGCAGACTGACTTGGAACTGAACCCTATTACAAATGCTGTGCTAGGAGTCTTGCCCAAGGACTCTTATTGGTGTAGTGAACCTCAGCAGGCTGTATGGAGGTTTTATCCACTACACTAACCAACCGCTATGCTTGTTTACAGTCTTTGTGGTAAGGCGATACAATAAATAATGCTACTTTAAATGGCACCACATTCTAGATACATTTACAAATGTTGGCACTCCTGACTACTCCCATCTTTGAACAACCTTACATTACTTACATCTTCCAAAAGCACAAACAACCGTGATCCAATTAAGGATGGAAAGGACCAAACAGGTCATTCGTGGTTTGGAGAAGTTCAGACAAGCTTCAGACTTGGACAGCTGTTAATGCTACACTTACAGTACTGTTGCATAGGGTTTGTATACATGATTCACTGCAGGATCTCAGATACAGTCAAAATCAGTGGCGTTAAGTTTTAGCATATTTATTATGGAAGCTACTGGAAGCCTGGTGGCTGACATGCAGTTCCCCATTAGCATAAAGGTAGACATTATTGGACAACTTGATAGATTCTTCTTATCAAGCTCATCTTGGGCCTGATGGGCAGTATGTCTACTATGGGTCTGACCATTTCATATCACTCCATATCTCAGTGGAGCATCTACCTACAGTCCAACTAGTTTGACTCAAGGACTATCACTGGTTCCCAGTCCTAGTCCTGGGGAACTGCCCTGCATAGGCACTCAGGTTTTTTGACACACTGGATTCAGGTCACAAAGATCCTGTGTAAAGCGGAAAAAGGCCATTTTTAAAAAGCATGAACATACCACAGCACAGCATGAGCTTCTTCTCATTTTTAGCCCATTCACCCGTCTGAAGCACTGGGCATCAGGTGCTGGGAATAGTTGAAACAGTGCAGAGTAATGGATCCCCAGGACAGGGTTTGGGGACCACTGGCCTAAACTGAGTAAGTGAAAATCCACCCAAGAGATAATCCAACAGTTCCTTTCATCTTGAAATTGGTCATGTGAAAAATAAGCATGGATATAGATTTCAGTCAAGCAGCGTATTTTACAGTATAAAAACACACAAGCTGTTTCTTCAACTGACAAAGCTTCAGTTTCTTGGTTCCACTAAAGAAAATCTACAGTTTTCCACTTGAACTACAGAAAAAGCTACTTCATGTAGGTTGTGCAGACTTGTGGAGGTGCTGTAATTTATGGAAAGTTTAGCTCATTTTCACAGCCTACAGTAAGTCATAGTGTGTCCTGATATGTTTCTGAGGAGGTTTTCCAGTTAAGATTTAGGTGACTATTGACTCCTAGTGTTAGCGACATTAATTGCATAGCTCTAAATAGTTCTAAGATAATGAAACAAAAGATGGCAGATTGACTACATCTGGGATCTGTGAAAACACTTTGGAAGCCTGTTCAGCTAAAAGCTATTCCACATGTTAGCTATGAAGCTATGTGAATCCAAGTGAGGCCTTGCATTATGGCACGGGAAAACGGCGGAATCCACCATGATCCTACATTCAGGCTCCAATCAGAACTCCAACAGGACCGCAGTGTTAACTTGGAGGTTATTATTACTCATTTAATTATATTTAAAGAAATCGTCCATTAGATGCTAACAAGGCTAACCAAAGATTACACTGAGAATCCTCCAATAAGCATGATATAACTTGCATGCTGCTAACTGAAGGTAGCTAGCTTTTATTCGTGAATAGTGATGCTAGCATGGAAAAGAGCCTGCCCTTTCACAAGAAAGATGTGATATCACAAAACAAAAGTCACATTGGGGAGCAACAATCATGGTTGAAAATGCCAGCTGAAAGTCAATTCCCAATGATGGATTAATTTATTCCAAGATCAATCTACATAAAGAAAAAATAAACAAAAACAAAAAAAAAATCAAATCATCTGTTGTGGCCAGAATTGAATAGTGCTTTTCTCCTGCTCCTCCCACTGGAAGGTGTATGTCAGCAGTCACCTGTGAACATCCAGGTGAGTGAAACATCCTATCCTTTCAGTGAGCCCCAGATGATTAGGCCCACGGTCACAGCCAGCACCACCAGTACGACAATCAGAATGCAGATTTTCTTGCGAGATTTTTGCTGTGGAAATCAGAATGAATGGTGAATACACCTCTCCTGACAATCATTTAAATATTTACTAAAGGGGCTTCTTAATCACAAGGTGGGTGTTCCTAATAAAGTGTGCAGCGAGTAAAATCACAAGGTGGGTATTCCTAATAATGTGGTCAATGAGTGAAACCACAAGGTGGGTGTTCCTAATAAAGTGTCCAGCAAGTGGAGTCACAAGGTGGCAGTGTTGGGAAGGTTACATTTAAAATGTATTCCACTACAAATTACAGAATACATGCCCCAAAATGTAGTTTGTAACATATTCCGTTAAAAGTTACACAATGTCAGTAACATATTCAGAATATGTATGCGCATCTTGGCCAAGAAATACAGGCCGACGCCCGTGGTTCCAAGGGCGGGGGGCGGTGTTATGTGCATCTTGGCCCAACGGCCGTGCACCGAACTTTTCCAGAGCGTACAGATTGCCAGTCCGCCCCTGTCTGCTGTGCTGGCTCCAGGTCCATTGTGTAACTGACGCCACCAACATTAACAGGACGCTTATGTTAGAGGCTCTTATTGCGTATTTTGTTTGGGTTTCTGGCAATGCAACAAAGTAACTGTATTCTAATTTTCACCTATTTAAACGGTAACTGTAACTGAATATAGTTACTCATAATTTGTATTCTAAATAGGTAACGCCGGTACATGTATTCCGTTACTCCCCAACACTGCAAGGTGGATGTATTTAATAAAGCGGTCAATGAGTGGAATCACAAGGTGGTGGTTCCTAATAAAGTGACTAGTGAGTGGAATCATAAGGTGAGTGTTTCTAATAAAGTGTCCAGTGAGTGAAACCACAAAGTGGACGTTTCTAATAAAGTGGTCAGTGAGTAGAATAAAAAGGTGGATGTTTCTAATTAAGAGGCCAGTGAGTAGAATAACAAGGTGGGTGTTCCTAATAAAGTGTCCAGTGAGTGAAACCACAAGGTGGGTGTTCCTAATAAAGTGTCCAGTGAGTGAAACCACAAGGTGGGTGTTCCTAATAAAGTGGCCAGTGAGTGGAATCACAAGGTGTGCTTCTAATAAAGTGTCCAGCAAGTGGAATCACAAGGCGGGTGTTCCTAATTAAGTGGCCAGTAAGTGGAATCATAAGGTGAGTGTTTCTAATAAAGTGGTCAGTAAGTAGAATAACATGGTGGGTGTTCCTAATAAAGTGGCCAGTGAGTGGAATCATAAGGTGAGTGTTCCTAATAAAGTGGCCAGTGAGTGAAACCACAAGGTGGGTGTTCCTAATAAAGTGGCCAGTGAGTGAAACCACAAGGTGGGTGTTCCTAATAAAGTGGCCAGTGAGTGAAATCACAAGTTGTGTTTCTAATAAAGTGTCCAGTGAGTGGAATCATAAGGTGAGTGTTTCTAATAAAGTGGTCAATGAGTGGAATCATAAGGTGAGTGTTTCTAATAAAGTGTCCAGTGAGTGAAACCACAAGGTGGACATTTCTATAAAAGTGGTCAGTGAGTAGAAACACAAGGTGGATGTATCTAATAAAGTGTTCAATGAGTGGAATCACAAGGTGGTGTTTCTAATAAAGTGTCTAGTGAGTGTGTCACTGTCCGTGAATTATGTAAGTACTTTAGGTACTTTAAAGGGCAGGTGTCACCCACCGCCCTCACTAGTGTTATTTTTACCTGGTAAGTGGCAGCTCTGGCCAGCTGCTGTGTGGCGGACTGCACATTCACCTCAGCGCTTTCTACGTTGGCCTCTATGCTGTCTGTGGGAAGAGGAACGAGAACTTTAATGTTAAATATGTCCTGGAGTTATAACCTAGAACTTTGTCAAGTATGGTCAACACATATCTGACCTTTCTCTCTGAAGCATAAAGCAAGAGGCAGGCAAAAGAAAAAAAAAATCACAAAGAGCAAGCCATATTAAACCATATTAAATCTTTCTTATCACTGAGAAAGGCACCTTCTCACTGCTGTTATTTCATGTTTACAGTAGCTCTGGTCCACCAGCAGACCTTTCAAAATGCAACAAAAGGTTTACATTACAATGCCCAACATGACAGATGACCTCTAAACATAGTTTCGGCTCTCAGTAACACACGCCATGCTTGCACATAAACCTGTTTTGCCATTCAAAGTGGGTAAACAAACAGAAGATTTCCTTTGTGTTCGCCTGACCAGGCCTCAGAGGGCTTCATTAGGAGTGTCTGCTTTGCCCATTTTAACACCTTTGATTGCTCTTCTTCGTCCACACGGACACGGACATGCGCTCGTTGTTTTGGGCACCAGTGGCTTCCTTGAGCTTTTGGATCTCATTAAACAAACGATTTTAATGCCTCTGGGTTCAGAGTGTGAAAATTTAACAAAAGCAAGTCATCAGAGGTGTCCTCAGTGGGCTAGGCCCCGGCTCATTGTGCCTCTGTGTGTGTGTGTGTGTGTGTGTGTTGCAACACATACTTGAAAAGTACTGGACTTTAATAAAATACTGCCACCAGGTTTTCAAAGTCGTAAACAGATACTTATCACTGGACTTTGACTCCAGTTCACCTTCTACTAGGTTTGGTGTCTTGAGTGTATCGGGTTTGGTCCAGATTCCTTATCATCTGTTCTTAATAGACCCACACTGGCGGAGCTATGTGTACTTTAGGAGCAGGGAGTGAAGGCCTGAGTCTGATTATCAGGCCTGTAATGGCACGTGTGTGTGTGTGTGTGTGTGTGTGTGTGTGTGTGTGTGTGTGTGTGTGTACCTGTATATACATAATATAAAAAAAACCACACACATAGAAAAAAAAAAAAATGGCTTGAGCAGTTCTTACCAATCATGTCTCCCTGTTCGTGCACCATGACCGCGAGGTCTTTGAAGATTTCATTGATGTCCGTGATGTCCGACTGAAAAACATAATAAAAATTCCTTCGTCTGATAACCACTCACACAAGTTTAGCCTCAGTTATGAAGCAGCACCTGATTTTTAATGTGTAGGAACCACATCAAGGGTCTATATTTTGGGTTAATAATAATTGACGATAATACAATGATAATTAATAACTGAAACTGTTACAGTTAAATAGCCTTTCTAGGCTACCACACCATTCATAGGCTGTGTCTATGGCACATTACAAGAAGAATTAAAGGAATATGTCGGCGAAGAATCTAAATCACACACTTTTTTTGTGTAATTTTGAATAATTTGCATAATTGTTAACGATTATTATGAACTGTATGATTGACTGAGCTATATATAGTAGTGGTGCGGATCGCAACATAGGTGATGATACAATACTTTCACGATATTTAAACGATGATAATATTTTCGTGATTCTTTGGATCATCTCGGCCACTCTAGCCGCAACTCAAGTGTAGATGTGTGTATCAAAATAAAAGTATCTTAACAGATTTTTAACTGATATCAAATAAATAGACATTTGCCGCTGCTGTATTGATATAATACTGTGCCGAAAAATACAGCAATCAATTATTTTCCTCCCACCTCTAGCATGTAATGAGCAGCCATTTCCGTGCATCATCCAAACCGGAAGGGCCCATATGTGGGTGGACACTTAAGGTGTACTCACAGTAGGTGCCCGAGAATGATAGACCCCCCCCAAAGTCCGCTTCGTCCAGTGCCCAAGCCCAGCTGAGTCATGCCAGGACCCATTTCCTCAAGCGTGCTCATTTGGTGAGTACTAGGGGTGTAACGGTACAGAAAGGTCACGGTTCGGTTCACACTACAGTTCTGACATCACGGTTCGGTACGGTTCTGATACAGCGAAGTTAAGTAACAAAAAGTTCTAAAGCATGAGGCTTGG
>JBBPCY010072522.1:0-10966 GCA_037974405.1 Brachyalestes nurse
CCAGCCTCTTATTGCTACTTGTCCCAACTTTTTTGGGATTTGTTGACACCATGAAATTTTGAATCAACATATTTTTCTCTTAAAATGATACATTTTCTCAGTTTAAACTTTTGTTCTGTGATTTATGTTCTACTCTGAATAAAATATTAGAAGCTGGCACCTCCACATCATTGCATTTAGTTTTTATTCACGATTTGTATAGTGTCCCAACTTTTTGGGAATCCGGTTTGTACATTTATATTAAAAAGTGTCAATATTTGTATTATTTTGAACCACGGTTATTATTTTACGCACATTTTCTCTGTGCACCAGACATCATAATCACAACTAAACACGGTATTTCCCAAGTGTTTTAGCGAACATTCATCTGTGACACAAAATAACCTACTTTTTGTGTGTACATTTAAAAAGCCAGAGCTGGAGATTAAGATGACAGATCACTAGTGCAGAACACTTACTTGTGCACAAAGAATACCCATTTTGCGGTTGTTATTGAGAATTAGCAATAGATTGTTAAGTAATCCTAGTTTTAATTCTGTCATATGTGGTACAAGTTTGGTGTTAGCTGCCTACATACATTCACACAGTCTTATAGTTGGTATATATGCGGGGAACTGGGTATTAATTGAATGAATTTAATTTATTTCATGTCAAACTGAGAATGATATGATTTGTAGAACGCATTATAGGAGTATATGTACTTGGTGAAACACAAGAGAATGTTTTAAAATAAATTATTGCCCAATTATAAGGGACTAGACCAGTGATCATTTTGGGATAAATGGCAGTACTTACTGTTTCTTTGCATCCAGAAATTACTAGAGTAAAGACCACAGTCAATGACTGAATAATTCCTTGAATCATTAAGAAAACCTGATCTTAAACCAGATCAAGAACACTGTCACATGTGAGAGATAGGGTAAAATCTGAACTGTCATTATGCTGCCAGTAAGTACCAAGCCTAAGGAGATAATTGTCCTGTTTTCAGTGCAACGTTTTGCTTCTTGTTTATTAGCCTTGCATGACTCTGTTGTTTGTTTCTCCAGCTCCTGTGGTTGTTGACGTCCAGGTGAACGGATCTGGCTACGCCTCTGATATCATCAAGGACATTGTGGCTTCTTTTGACATCCTGCAGAGAGGAAACATCACAATCCTGAGCAAAAAGTGTCTGATGGAACCTCTAGAGCCAAACTACGTAACCTACCTATTCATAGGTACTGATTCTTCCAAAAGACTCTACAGCCTCATGTGTGAACTCACTAAAGAGTTATCTGAGGACATCTAGTGGTCAGAACTGGAACTGTTCAATTTGTATGCCATTTTAGTGCAATCTGTAGCACTTGTTAAAAAAGTAAAAGCAAAAGTAGAAGTATATTACTATTACATAAAAAAACTAACAAGAATGTTGGCCATCCAACTACTGGCTGGGCTGCAAGGCTACACTGGTATTTCAAAAGAGTAATTCACACAATGATTGCAGTAGTTACTGTATGATTCATTAAATACACAAAGACTAAGTGCTAAAACATTTACACAGGATAAAGCAGGTTCAGCTGAAACTCTTTAGGAATGGAGAAAATGTCCTTTAGTTCTTTAAGTAGAGCATAAGTGCTATTCTTCTAAGGTCAATATTTTAAATGGTACAATTATATATACATAAAGCTTCCCTTTTATGGTACAGATGGTTAACAATTTGCTTTCTAAAAGGTGAATTGCTGTCATATTCTGGCAGACTTTTGTCCTTGTGCTCATTCACAGGCTTTCTTTATGGTCTCACCTTCTTCTTGGTGCTTGCTGGAAGTTATGCTAAACGACTTCAGAGATTTGTGTGTGCACGTTACCACCCTCAGCGGGAGAAAGTAAGACAACTAACACTGAAGGTTGATGAAAGGCTAATTTTGCATTAATCCAGGTTCATTTTACTATTGTGTCAGTAACTTCCTTTTACACCAACTTCCTTTTCCACTAGGCTTCACCCAACGTTTTTTTCATAGGCCAGAATAATTCAAGCATACACCAATGCAAGGTGCCATAGTATGTTCTTTGTCAGTAATCTGTATCAGCCTTCACAGAACCCTGCAATATGGAAATGACCAATCTCAGGTCATGAGATCACAAAAACACTGTAAATGCTGTGCAGTTCTAAACAATAATGTTAAAGTTCAGTTTACCGGGATATGCTTGTAGATCTCTGGGAAATGTGCATTGTAATGCATTTGTTATTTAGCTTAATATGCTATACATACTCATAGTCTCGAGGACTTGTAAAGTCTCTTTTGGAACAAAACTTTGCCCAAGTGTTATACTCCTGTAGCCAAACCTTCGCACTGGGCATGGTGACCTTATGCCCATTTGTGGTTGCTTCCCATTTCTTGACAATGATTTCTATAGAGTTTATACAGGCTGTGCGTGAAAAGGATGTACCTCACAAATTAATTAGCATATGTTTACTCTCGTGTTTAAGTATT
This sequence comes from Brachyalestes nurse, assembly GCA_037974405.1. Classification (NCBI taxonomy): domain Eukaryota; kingdom Metazoa; phylum Chordata; class Actinopteri; order Characiformes; family Alestidae; genus Brachyalestes; species Brachyalestes nurse. The sequence continues at coordinate 2,469 of JBBPCY010072522.1, forward strand.
AGTATTGTTTCCACTTTACCATATACAGCAGAATAGCGTATAGGTCCAAAACAACAAAAGCACAGCTCATCAAGAGGAATCCATGACATCATTCCTCACTAATCTTGTGTATGTGTCAGTCCTCACTGTACTTGTAGGAGGATGAATGGAATGGTAATTATTCAAAGAATGCTACACACTGTGAAGATTTGTCTTCACACCTCTGATACAGTACAGTTCAGCACATTGGATCCGAAATGAAAACAATGACCATCCGTTTTATATAAAAACTGTTTATATTGGGTGAAACATAAACTTACTGTAAGTAAGTAACAGCTGCTCGGCTCTTTCTGTGTCTTTGCCTAATGGTAAATGTGCAAGAGGTCTACAACTGGTGCCAGAGTAATGGATGACTGAATAACACTTTCGGTCATGAATAACATCCATTGAACAGATCAATTATATTGTCTAGGATGTTGGCTTAGATGTATTAAAAAAATAATGTAAATAGAATAAGGCAACTTCAATACAAAAATATAAAAACATAGACTTCTAACAAAAAGTCTTGTGTATTGTTGAGGTGAATATTAACCTGGGCCAGAGTAGTGGAATGAGGAAAAAGTGAGGAAAAAAACCCCCACAACCACTCATGATGTATACCACCTCATCTGAGCATTGCAGTGGTGTTCTCATGTATGGATGTTAGTGGAACTGAGCCACTTTATTAGGTATGTGGTGTCAGACAGCAACAGCAGGATGAGATGTGTAAAGAGAGGCATGTTAACCGCTTGGATTCTGCCAAATACCTTAAGATGAGACAGATAGCACTTCACCTTGCAGCAGGATAAACACACAGTACACTGGTAAAACAACTATTTGTCAAGGCCAAAACTTGGACTGACCTGTACTGAAGCCCTCTGAGTACAGATTCTTCTATTTGGACTGAAGGCAAAAGCCCACAAAACAAACAGGAACTTTGAGGTCATTTGCATACTCCAGGCTGCAATATCAATAGTACTCTGATGGCTGATATTGTAATAAGAATAATGACAAACAATATTTTGTGCAGCTCAACCGCTGTTTTATTATTTCGGGTCAAATCTATAATGCTGAAATACAGAAGAAATAAAGGATGTGGTACTCTGCATGTATGTACATATATGATGATACCTGTTCTGTGAGACACTTGATCACATTGTTGCTGCAGGAGAGGATCTGGTGGCTCCGGGGCCATATTCTCTCTCAGCGTGCATCTCTGGGAAAAGCTCTGCTAAGGGCGGTGGCCAGGGGAAAGGAAGACCAGGGACACGGCAGCATACTGCAAACTCTGACACTGTGGTGAGTCACACTCTTACGGGGGATTGAGTAGGTAATGATTAGCCACACTTGAAGTTAATATGATTCTGACAAAGCTGCCCTAAGACCAGTTTCATGTTAGGTGGCTAAGGAGTTACAGTACCAATAATTTAACCAGCCCTCTGAATGGTCCTACAATTAACATGAAATAAATACTTTCTCATTTTTTAGCCTGATCTCTGTCTGCCGCACACAGAAAATTACCATGTACAATCATTTTTACATAGAAGAAAAGAGATAACATATTGAACAAATTTAACAAATTTCGGGTGCTGAAATATTCTTGTATCAATATTTCTTTTTCCCCTACAGAGAGCCTATAGACAGTTGTGGTAATCTATAGTATCTCATAAATGTGTCAGATAGAGGGCTATTCCTTTAATTAGATAAGGGGGCATTTGGCAGACGCCCTTATCCAGAGTGACTTACAGTCATTAGTTACAGGAACAGTCCACCCAGATCCACTGAGGGTTAAGTGTCTTGCTCAAAGATACAATGGTAGAAAGTGGGGGCTAGAACCTGCACCTTTGTGGTCATCAGATTCACAGGCTAGTGTTTTACCCTCAAGGCTACTAGTGGGTGATAGCAATTAATGAATCAATATCAGAACAATGCAGTGCAATAATTATGCAATGCCAGTTCTTTTAATATGTGCATATAAATATCTATTAGTTGTGTAAATATATAAAGACCTTTACTCCAGTTTAACACCAGTAATTTTTGTGACTAGTACTGAATGACTAACAGCTGGCAAAAGTGAATAGAGGAGCTTATGAATGAGGGTGCCTGGCCAGGCCTGATAGTGGTGTTTGTGAGAGCAGCCTGCTTTGTGGAGTCACCATAGCAAAATGTGTGTGTGTGTGTGTGTGTGCGCGCAGTCTGCCTGGTGGAGCCACCATAGCCAAGTTCCTGGGTGTGTGTGATAAGTCCTGCCTGGCATGTGGGAAAGCAATGAAGGGCAAAGCCATTCCTGATGTGTACACCTGCTCTACAACAAACTGCACAGGTTTCAAGTTCATTTCAGCATTCATCTTACTCTAAATATCACCTTTTATATCACAATGGCATAGAATAAGGTATCTCCAGCCCTGTAACCTGACACCTTTTGCTGTGATTATTGTAATAATTTGTAATTATAATAGCTGATATATAAACCTTTGACACTTTTGGTATATAGACAAATTAACATTTTTAATGGAAAGTTATTGAAGCAGTAAGTGCTTATTTGTTAAAAAAAAAAACAAAACACCAACATTAGAATATAAATTAAAAATACGTTCTGATTGTGCGTTTATGTGTGTGTGTTAGCTAAACCATTTCAAAACCTGTCTCCAAAAAAGGCCAAGATAAACAGGTTTCATGTCTGTCTTAGACTTTTTTAGTGTGGTATATTAACTATATTGTTGGAACATTTATATAATTTGAAAATGATTGTTGCCTTTACATTCTGTCAAAACTTCATGATGAAGAGATCAATAAAAATGGTCCAAGCTTAACTTATGTTGATGTTATTTTCATTTTCCTATTAAAAAAGGTTTTGGTCTGATAGCCACAAAATACATGCTGTGCATGTCAAACTGTTTCTTCAGGGTGTTTCTGCATGCAGTGCTTTAGAGTGATGGGGAACATCTGTGCGGTCTGTATGGGTCCACTCACATTCAAGGAAGACTCTGAGCAAGAGCTGTGAGTTTGTACTTGCATTTATTGCATTTATTAAAACGCAGACATCCAGACAGACCTGAATTTTGCTCTCTGGTCACAATGCCAGAACAAATATACTAAAAACATAACATGAGCATGCATTGACTGGTACAACAACATGCACCTTCTTTACAGTTTCTGTGTTTTTCCACACAGATTATTTACCTGCATTTTCACTTCTCATTACTGTAAGTCAGTGTTACCCAAAGCCGACGCCCCCTGCTCTGCACATAGTGTTTCCTCCTCTAACACACACTCTTCACCTCAAAGAATTGTTTGTTTAGTAGCCTGATCTGTTGGATTGGCTGTATTACAGTGGGGAAAACAGCAATATTTGGAACAGGTAAAGGGGATTTGTAAGATCCGCTCCAGTCATGTCGTTCCAGAGATTCCAGTGATGAGGAGCAGGTGAATCTGTGGGCGGCGGCAATGACATCACCACACATCAGTCTGAGCAGTGACAGGAGGAAGCTGATGTGGAGACGATTGTCTGTGGCTACTGGAAGGCCAGTGGGGGAGGAGAGCAGGCCAGAGGATCACAGTGATTCATGTAGAAGCAATTATGAATTCAGGTATCAGAGAGTTCTTAGTCATTCAGTTACACAGTACATAGGTATTTCTATATTTTCATGATTTATTTTACCTAAGAAATATCATTTGTCTCTTTGGTACTGTTCAAAGCACAAACCACATTGTGTATTGTGCAGTAATCAGTGGATCAAATGAATAGCACACATCATCTGTCCAGTGTTTATCACCGACACTGCTGAATAATGACAAACATTGCAATTTTAAAAGGAGAATTTTCCTGAAATATTCCTGAAACAGTTATAACAGAATGGTGTTCAGGATGTAATCACTGAGCTGTACAAAATGAATTTTCTATGTTCTGATATCTTTATGATCAATGCATGTTCTGGTTGTGGAAACGATTTGCTTTTTTGATATCTATCTAAATCATTGTTAAACCTATAAACTTTTAAAGCACCTCCTGTGATGTTTGCCATGCTTCTAAGTGCAAAGTGATCACTTTAATCTTTGCAAACCTTGGGCGTATATATAAAATGTGTGTACATGGTTTACAGATAACTGGACTTAGTAAGAAAAAGACAAAGCCGTTACTAAGGAACTGCTCAGTTTCAGCTGTTATAGGCCATAAAATATATGACTATGTTATAAATATATGACTATGTTATATGGCAAATATATGGCACTGTTATATATGTGGAAAAGACACTGTTGCCTGCACCTTTAAGATGATCGTAATATGAGTGTAAACATGGATTTAATGACTGAGCATAACTGTAGCATTTGTATCTTATTTTTAATTTAATAAAGCATTTATGTTATTGACAGTACCAGCGAAGACCAGCCCCAAGACTACAGAAACATAGTTTGAGTCCTAGGTGATGTGCCCCACCTCCGCACAACCCACCCTCATCCTCCATCCTCCATCCTTGCCTTGAAGTGTTACCAGTGTGTACAGCTCTCCAAAGCACCACCTATTACCATTATCTTTAGCATTAAAACAATAAAAACATAAATGTCCAAATGTCTTTCAGAGGAAGAGTGTGTTTGTTTGTATTGCTTAGTTCCTTCATGAAACTTTTATCAGATCAGTCTACACGAAAATGCCTTTGTATCTGATAAAACTGCCAGAATGTGGTCAGGCTGGTTTGGTGGTGCTCTGTATCCACAGCCAGCCACAGAGCCGTGATCCTGACGTGGAAGGTAGGAGGATACCAAAGTCCTGCAGGCTCTGGGCGGTGATAAAACACTCGCACTAAAACTTTAACCACTTTAACCGAGCTCTCGAGGCCAAAACCGACCCAATGGCAGAACAGGTAAGAATTTCAGCGTCATTATGGCTTAATATCATAGAAGCGCAGCATAACCTGGCAAGTAGTTTAAAATAAAAATAGTACTAATAACCTGCTACTACACCTACTTTGTGGTTAGTTTTTTTATCTGTGGTGCAGGCTTAAGGAAATGCTCATTCATTTGCGATTTCAATCTGTGCAGATATTGTCAGAATGGACTGAAATATGAAACCTGTGCATTAAAAGGCAGGCGAGTAGCAAGAATAATTTAAAGCAAACACCTTTCAGTCATTATGAAGTTAACTTCTAAGTCAGCTCTATTTATCATGACCAAGATTTATATATTTTTTTCCCTGCAACATGTCTTATTTACTGCAGAGAAAGTTTCTGTAAATGAAATTATATTTCGCCTAAGGGTAGATTTTTACCACAATGTCCACATCATAGTAAAAAACTGTTTTTTTTTCTGATGGCCAACGCCCAGAGAGTAAACAGTGCTGTGTGCTTAAAGCTTCCAGCTCTATGCCAGTGTGACCACTTCCTGAGCTAAGATAATGTCTAGTTACTTGGTGAAGGTAAAGGTACCTCTCTACAGGGGGTCTTACCTAATTGGACTAATTAGCATGGCTAGTCTTGGAGGAGTACCAGGGAAGCAGGCTGTGGTTGTGGGTAGCTGGGTGGGTTGTTGGGTTCCCCATAATTAGGGATGCAAAAACAGGCTTTTATTACTGATACCGATATTAGTAATACTGATTATCGATACCGATACTACTTTGGTGCAAACAATAAAGCAGTGGCATAGCAAGATTAAATAGTAATTTTATTATATTTTTGAGAACAAACAAGATTGTTTCCTGTATATATAATAAATGAAGAGCAATCAGTACGAATGTGTGGTTGTGATGAGCGCCGCTCCCATACCTCTCATTGATAAAATCTTGAACCATCCATTTGAAAATGTCAGCTATGTTAGATGGCATTAACACTGCACAAATACTGAGAGCACAGAAACTGCTATAGTGAAATGATAGTAAAAGCGTTGACTATGATTATGTTCAGAAGAGGATACCTGGGCCTCTAAGGATGATGAAATTATAGCTTTTGGCATATAAATTAATTGGCATTATAATGATTTGTCTTTATTTGTTCATTATTAGCCTGAAGTGGCCAGTCTGACTCACAGGGCATCTTGCTGTGTTGTTGAAACTAGCTCCAAAATAAAAAAGAAAATATTCTAAAAAGCTGAGCTAAAACAAACAGCACTGCTGTCCTCTAAAGGTGTCATTAAGACACTTAACCCTCAGTTGCTCCAGGGGGGCTGTCCCTGTAACTAATGATTGTAAGTTGCTTTGGATAAGAGCATCAGCCAAATGTCCCCTTTATAGCAGTCATGTGTTAGATTTATGTTTTTTTGCTGCTTTCGTATGAGCCATGATGTGTCTTGTGTTCTACTTTTGTTTATTGACATACATCACAATACATTACATTCATTTGGTAGATGCTATTATCCAAAGCAACTTATAATTTGACAAAACTCAAGTTTCAGGACAGTGTGAGAACCAGAAGAGAGTTCCTTAAAAAAATCTAAAAATAATAAAACATGGCAAAATAATGGTGGTGTGCTTAAATAATTGTGATTATCTTAAATCTTTGCAATTAGGCAATTGTGTAATGATTATAACAGGACTATCAGTAGCAATAAACCTGATTTTTCTCTCTCTGCAGTACACAGATCTAGAATTGGCCATCAATACACTGGTGACCCAGTTCCATGCAGCGTCCGTTGAGAAGGCTCCCACTTTGACAGTGGAGGAGTTTCAGGGTATGGTCTCCAAGGAACTGCCAACCATGGTGAAGGTAAACTTGACCTGGAAATTAAATGATATCATTATTCTTCTTGTATATGTGTGTAGACTCCCTTGGCAAGGTGAACTGATTTGGTCCGACTCAACAAATCTACTGTGAAGCCTAGAATTCTGGTCGTCTTCGTACACAAGGCTCAAAATGGACGTGTCGCAGTGTCTGTTGTTTATAGGATGCATGTGATTTGGTGAATCATTTTATGGCTATAAAAGGAGTAAATGTTTATATGCTTCTTTGACAGAATGCTGGTGAACAAGAAGGGCTGAATGAGCTGCTGAAGGAAATGAGTGTAGAAGAAGGGCAGGGAGTCACCTTTGAGAACTTTTGGGTGCTGGTGAATTCCCTAGCCAACACTCAATGTGGGCTCCTTCAGAAAGACAAAAAAGTGAAATGTACCTGCCTGTTACTCTAGGATCCAGGCAAGTGAACAACCCAACCCCGAGCAAACAACTTCAGTCAGCCCCTCCCACTTTCTGCAGTCAAGTGCAAAGCTGTCCAAGAAACCCAGCAGGCCCTGATAATGATACCATGGTATGACAATGATAAGGCCTTGTAGGTCTTATCATTGTTATGCCAGGTTATCACTTTTCTCTAGATATATTCCACCACACCTATAACCTGAAGGGTTAAACTCTGCCATTATTACAACCTGGACTTATGCCTGTCTACATTTTTCTTATGAGAAGGAGAGACTTGGTGCTGCATGTTTTTATGTTTTTGAATCATCCTGTCTTTTTTGGTATTTTTGTACAAGAATGATGATAACTGAAATAAAATAGTGTAACTCTAAAGTTTCTTTAACTTTACTAAAAAAGGTAGTTTAAAAAAAAAACTAAACTAAAAAAATGCATCAGTTGTATGTCGCAAAAACCACAGTAAAAATGTTTTTGCCTGGCCGTAGTGAGCTCAAAACAGGTTTTCATCTATTTCTTTTTCTCAGTGATTGAGCTAAAAACATGTTAAAATGAAATTGTACAGCTGGTGAGCAAAATTGTAGACTTATGAGAAGTGGTGTAATAATGGAGCAGCTCCAATAGCAGTCACAGACTTAATGAAGACAATCCAGTCACCTGCTACAGTTTAGGCTGGCATGGGGAGGAAAAGTGACTGACCCCACCTGCTGGTTGCATTCGAAACATTTTCAATAACCACTTATATTTCCACTGGGACATCTTTGGACTAAATGGTCCTAAATAATGGACAGAAAATCACTTTTTAGACATTAAGTGGCCATACATTAACTACAAATAAAGCAACAGAGTGGCACAGTTGGTGCTGCTTCATGGGTGATGTAGTGACTTAATCAACTTGACATTTTACTGTTTCAGTCATTAGGAACAGGTCTATAGTGTCAAGCATAAGTGGATGTCTGGTTTCACTGCATGTAATGTTATGTGTATCACTTGCAAGTCATTCTAATTGCTCATTATGTCAAACAATAGGGGTCATTATACTGCCTATTCTTCCCTAATATAGAAAGTAATGGACCGAGTAATGGCAAAAGTTACATAGTGCAGCTTCAATTTTTGAATGCTTCTCTCTACCCCTGCAGTTTGCCCAGCCTTTTGATAGGCACTGACTAATATTATCCTCCTGAGGTGTAAAGTGCTGCTGTCAATCACTTGACCACAACTAAACTGAAAGCCTGATCTACACTGCCCTCCGTAATTATTGGCCCCCCTGGTTAAGACGTGTTTTTTATCTTCTAATAAATTCAGTTTTGTTCTAAATAATACAGGACCACAATGAAAAAAGAGGAAAATCCAACCTTTAATTCAA
>JBBPCY010072523.1:0-10965 GCA_037974405.1 Brachyalestes nurse
GACTGATTAGTGATCACCTGAATCACATCTTATTTAATGAGGAAAAGTATAAAAACACTGCTGTAATCAACACTCAATATTGTCAGCGGTTCTTAAAAACGAAGCCAAAGCTGTTCAGTTCAATACTTGCAGCTATAAAAGATAAAACCTGAGAAACTGAATATTTCTGCAGTGCTCTCTTTTTTTTCCCGGATCTGTAGATATGAACTGAATAGTGCACAATAATGTATTTTAATGCAACTAACATCACCTACAAAGCAACACATTTTGCACCTCTGCTGTAATGGCAATAACTCACTCACTGCATTTGACTAGTTTGACTACTTGAGTGAATCTACATGGAAAGTGAGGGAGGCATGGCTGAACCTGAAAATAACTAAACAGTGTCCCATAACTAGGCCATTAAAGGGATAATCAAGCGCTTTTAATGCTACTACCACTAACCAAACGTGATGATTATGCATTCTAATGAAACACTGGATTTTGCTGGACTGGCATTAACTGGCTCGCTGTATTTGTGTCATCAGTTTTCCTTCCCATATTAGCCCTCATTCTCAAAGAGTTCAGTTTTCTCTGCATTGTGGCGCCGGAGGAGGCCAGATTAGTACACAGTCCCACAGTGAAGACCCATCAGAAGGGCTGCGTGGCCTGAAATTCGCACAATGGATGCGCCTGTGTCATCTCCACCCGAACGGGAAGATGGCGTTTTTGAATGAGAACCTTTGTGACTGGTGCGACTCACTTCTCTGAGCAGCTCGCGGCTCTGGGAGTAGTTGTCTTTCTCTGAGAAAATGTAGGCCAGCTCCTCGTAGCGTTTCACCGCCTCCCTGTTGGGGTCACACCCACAAACAACATGACCTCTCATTCTCACAGGCCACATTCTCACAATGCCACGTTCGGAAAAGCCAAGCCCATTCACAATAACGCAGAGCGGCTCTGAGCAGAGAAACCTACACAATTAACCACTTAAAGGTGTCGTCTGGTGAAAAATCTAATTTACACACTTTCTCCAAATAGAGTCAAGTCAGTCCAGATACTGTGCGCTTGGTGTCTGAAGTTTGCTCCTGTAGTTCCTGCAGCTACCAGGCTGAGGCAGCATATAAATAACAGAAGCTTATAAGATAAGATAAGATAAAGCTTTTAGTCCCACAAGTGGGGAATTTGCATTGTAACGGCAGAAAGTGGACGGAACAAAGGTAAGAGCAGCAAAACAATAGAACAAAAACTACACAACTGTGCAATATAAAACATCCACAATACAAATAAAACAATAACATCAATACAGACACGTATGTAAATATATATGTGTATATGCATTGGTTAACGTCATGCAAACTGCATAGTTAATCTGGTACACCCTTCAAAACACACTGAACTGTTATGTAATCTCAAATGAGCTGATTTCTACACAAAGCTGCCCATTTATTAGTTACACACTTTTAAAGAAATGCCACAAAGGACTCTTTGAGCAATGCTATAGAAGAGCCATTATATCTCCCAGCAGAGGGCTGGGGTCTAATAACATATTAATGCTTTTTTGAATCTGAAACGTCTCCTACTGAACCTCTGTTTTGCACATATTACTTGAGTCCATTTCTAGTGGCATACCTAGTGGATCATATGAACATGAACCCGAACTCATCAAAAAATCTGGAATGTAATTTGCAAGTCAAAATACAAACACATCCTCTACGTTTCTGCATATTTTACGTTTTTCCCAGTATGTTGAACTCATAAAAATAGAAACTCTGCACTGAAATGAAGGGAAAATGTCATATTTAAGTTTGTTCTGCACAGATGATTCGTACTTTTAAATTAGAAAATCAACAAAATGTGCAGTTTTACTGTTTGCGTTTTGTAGACACATGCATTTCCTCCAAACTCAATTATATTGTAGCTCAATTTGTCATCACTTTCCAACAATAGCAGCCTCTGGGAAGGCTTTATACACTAGATCTTTATACACTAGGCTTTATACACTAGATGTGGCTGTTACAAACTACAAAAGGAAAATATATACACCAATTACAAAGTGTGTTTGGATACTTTTGGTCATCCAGTGTGTGTCAGAACCAAGTTGTAGGCTAAAGGTTGATGCAGATTATTATATTATGGTTGCCGTCCATGAGTCACGGGTGTAAAATGACGTAAGGGGTCCAATAAAGACGCAGGCTCCTGCGCGGCTGCCCCTCCAGCACTGCCAGCAGTTATGCCATACATGTCTTTACGTAATGGACTTTTTTTCAAGAAATTCCCTTGCCTGAAGCCAACAGCGGTTCATATACTGTGTTTGAACACTGCTGTGCAGATCAGACACCTACCTGTCAGTCTCCTGCCAGGTCTTCCTCAGTCTGTGGATGGGATTACTCTGCAGAGCTGACACCACAGCATACAGCGAAGAAAAGTTCTTCCGAGCTCGACATGCCTGTTCAGAGCCACCAGAAAAAGGCAGTTCTCAGATCTTTGTGAAAGGATGTAAAAGATTCTCCAGTTGCAGTCAGGCACAGTGGAATGGCAAGAACGTTTTTTTTTTACATACAGTATTCTTTATAGCAACAGAACATGGTCCAAACAGTGTGAACAGAAAAAGAACTGAAATCCCATCTGAGCTGAAGTGGAGCAGAAAGAGAGCCGAGTTCCCTTTCAAACGAACTCACAGTGTGAACAGAAAACTATGGGGCCTCAGTTCTGTTCACACTTTAGTTCCTCCTCCAACCTGCCGTCGCTGTTTCTTCACGTTCTCCATCACTGGGAATGTTTTTCTCCATAAGAGAGTAGACGGTTAAAAGCTCGACCGAATTTCTACACTTTCCACAAAGATCTCTGCTACTGTTTTTCTTCAACTGATGGAGAGAAAGAATGTTTTGAGTCTGAGCAACTTGGTAGAGAAACATGATCTTGACAAGAATCTCATCATTATTTATTTATTTATTTATTTATTTATTTATTTATTGGGCTTTCCTTTTCTTTTTTTGCATATTTCTTTCTTGTCTGTCGTCTCATTTTCGCTTGTCCGAAGTCTAACTGAAACTGTAATGAGTGGTATCATGTTAGTATGTTTTTTTTTACAGTTTTCAAATAAATCTTTTCGTTTGCCGGTGCTGTTCCACGTGAGCTACTTACGGCGAGCCTAGAGGGCGAAGACTTAAACCCGGAGTGCTTTGTGTTCATAACGCCTGAGTTTAACCGAACCGTGCTGCGAACCGGATCTTAAAGTGAACCAGACTGAGACCGCCGCCCGATGTGTCTCAGTTCAGTTTGTTTCTGAAGGTCTGAGTTCGTTTGCCGTGTTCACATATACGCAAAAATGCTTTAAAAGATGAAACGGACCAAGTGTGAAAACACCCTTAAACTGCTCTGACCTCGGCCACGCTGATCCATTTCTCCAGGAGACGCGACCTCTGCTGGGCCTTCAGCTCTGTCTGCCACAGGCAGGAGGCCGTGACGGCGTTGGCCAGACGGTTAAACTGCCGAACCGTGGCTCTGACTGACCAACACACTCCTTCCCTGCCTTTCTTATCTCTCTGAGACCACAGGGACCCCAGACAGTGGTAGGGCACCAGCTTCAGAAACAGCTCCTATAGGACGAGAAAATCCACAAAGAAAAAGTAAAGTGGCCCCTTACAGGCACACATGAACAACACACAGTGTGAAATTCTCTCTCTGGATTTCACCCATTCAGGGCCTGCCACCAACGAGCAGTGTGTGGGGACAGCACCTCGGTCAATAGTACCTCAGTGATGACGCTAGCAGTGCTGGGATTCAAACCCACAACCTTCTGATTGCAGGGGCAACTCCCTAAACACTAGGACACCAGCTGCGTCCTGTAATTCATTTGCAAATAACCACATCAAAGCTAACTTCCCATTAGATGATGGTCTTTGTTGATGTGTTTGAGACACACTTGCTATCCTCACCGTCTCGATCTTGGTCAGCTGCTCGGCTATCACGCTGGAGGGAAAGCCCAAAATGCTGGTGGCATCAAACTTCAGAGGGTCAGGAGGTGTTTGAGGGAGACTGGCGGGGTCTGCAAGTCAGAGCAACAATACATTTACTCCCAAAATAGTCCCAAACCTCTCAAACACAAGAAAAAATCAACCAGACGGTGCATTATTAGGAAAATACAGATTATAAAAATAGGAAAATGCGTCCACAGTAAGATCTAAAGGTGGCGCTACAGCAAAGCTGCTTGTGTCCATCCTGAACTTAGAGGCTTAGAGAAAAATTTCCTTTTTCTTTTTGCTCATTCATAGAAACCAAACCAAGCAGACCAAAAAGCTCTTCTCACAACAGACTCAGTTTTATATTAATGCAAAACCTATTTTTGCCAATTAGTCGATTTGTTTTTCTGGGTTTTTTTCTACCTTTTTGCTACAGTATTTTTTAAAGACATTCACAAGAGCTTGGATATCAATAAATATCAAAAACATATTGAAATTTATAAACAATATGGCCACCATATGCTAATGAATCCTAAAGCCTTCGTCGGATTCCAATAAAACTGATGCTCAGGCAAGAGTGTCACAATTCCAAGCTGGAGTTTGATATTCAGTAATTATGAAGCAAAACTAATTATGGCCACTAAATGCTGACTGGTGCTTCCGGAGCGGAGAGGTGAGAGTAAAGGGGAAGGGGTCTGAACTAGCTGAGTGGTTTCATTCAGAGAGAGGTGGGGGTTATTACTTTATTGGATATTATTAATTACATGAATGTTTATTAAATAAGGGGTTCCTACCCTTTTAACAGAATGGACTAAAGCACAGACAGGGCCCTCACCGGACCCACTTGTACATGTTTTAACTGTAGCAAATGGCAAAAAGGACAAATCAGTGGATATTTCATTAAATTGGTGATTTGCTGTAAATGTTGCTCTCCTGGTGAGTCTCTCTTAAACGTGTGGCTCCTTTGGACAGATCTACTGTTCTTTTAAATATCTGCTCTTCTATTCCACTTTCAATTTCCTTTTTCTTTTTTTATTTCCCTTTATATTATTCTATTTTTTATTTTGTTTGGTTTTATGGGATTGCAGCCGTAATTAAACGTTTGTCAAAGGTGTCGGTTCATTTATTTTTGACTTACATTGGCCTTCAGCAAAAAGCAGCCAAAAGCAACCTACTCACGAGGCCAAACAGAGACATGATGGATGCTAATACGTTTAAAACTCCAGAGAATTTAATGGGAAGAATTAAACCAGTGGATTTCAGCAGAAAACTAACTCCCCCAATTCGGTGCCGCTGGGACTTTCAGGTTTAAAAAGATATGATGAATCTGCTGCTAAGGTTCTTAACACTACGAAACACAGTGTACCTAAAATGTGCTGAACCCTTCCTTAATCTACCACCAAACCCCTTCATCTGAATTAAGAGGCCATTACTTTGTGAAACCGACCCCTTAATTTAGATTTAAATGCATGAGTGTGAAACCCCTTCATCTTAAATTGAAGGCCTTAATTCAGGAGGTCCCACTATTTAAGGGGCGAATTTGAAAAAGTAAGAGGTAAATTCAGTAGTGTGTATTTTCCAGGTAACATGGTTCATTTCATTTTAAACTGAATTTTCTTTACTGCTTCAGCTTTCCTCACTTTGGGTCTAAACTCAAGTCTAAACTGTTTCTGTGGCACGGAGCTGACAGGCCTCCACACACAGCGGCTGCAGTCTGACCTGGGGGCCGGTCCGGGATCAGCGCCCTCTCGCTCAGCTCCTCTGCGATCCGGAGCAGGCGCCCCCTCAGCTCAGCGCCCGGAGCGTCGGGGGGCAGCAGGGGGGCCAGGAGCAGCAGCCGGGACGGATCACCCAGAGAGAGGAAATCCTCCGGGTACTCAGTCAACCACGTACTGAACACCGTACACACCGCCCTGGATACAACACACACACACACACACACACAGGCTCAGTACCACACACACACCAGAGCTTCAACACACACACACACACACACACACACACACACACAGATATAAATGACCTGTTTGCAGTTTTTACATTCCTGTGCGAATGAGAGTTAGTAAAGACTCCTTCAGTTTAATCACAGCTAAACACTCTGTACACACACACACACACACACACACCCCAGCTCCCTCCAGATCTGTCAGGCAGTCAGGCGTGTGATTTAGTTTGAGCACTGTATCATGTCTAATTATAATTATCTTTGTCAGGCCTGAGCCCGCAGCGTCCGTTCAGATAATGTGATAATACGTCTTCATAACCGGCCCACCTTACACACACACACACACACACACACACACACACACACACACACAGTGAAGAGCTCCTGTCTAGTCTTTAATGGAGTCCACAGGCTGACACTGTTAACTGGGCTGGTGTTAAAATCTGCTGGTGACCCTGCGACGCTGTTTACTGAGATCATCTCAGGGGTTCCCACTGAAACAACACACACACACACGCACACACACACACACACACACACACACACACACAAAAAGACATGAGTGATGCTGTGTTTGCCCGCTGGAGGACTGTTATCAACCCTCAGTGCCTGAAGGAGGCGTCACTGAGAGAATCAGAGATCGCAGACTTTTAAAACCATAAACTTCACTGTGTTCAGAACTTTAAACATCGCACTGATTTATAAAAATTGTGTAGTTTAAATAACTGTGTGTGGGGGGAGGGTAGTGGTGGAAAGGATGTGTGTGTGGTGGAGGTGTGTGTGTGTGTGTGAGATCTACTTTCCTACCATGTTTGGTTTCAATCTGCATATGCAGTGATTCAGTGATGTTCCAGACTAAAGCAGAACCGTTTCATGGTTTGAAAGGTGGAACTCCAGCAGGTCAGTGACGTTCTCCTGAACGGCTGAGAAAAGGTTCAGAGGCAGGTCTCGCTCTCTTCTGAAGCCCCAGGATCTGCATTGCCTTTGAGTCTAAATCCCACCGGAGCAGGAGAATATTCCCTGAGCTCTATAAATAAAGGTCATGGGGTCAACACACTCCTGAAAAAGCTCAGAGATCTGGAGTCATCACCTAGTCTGAGGACGTTGTGGGTTTGCTGACGGATATTAAAAAAGCTATTCATTATTAATGCGGCCACAGATATGGGGGAAGTTACTGTGAGCCTGAGGGACAGCGGATCTGAAAGAATATGTCTTTAAAAACTTGGAAAAGTAAATATATCTGCTCTCAGTGTCTTGGACAAATACCATTTCCCCCACAACAGAACACCGTATACTGTAGACACTCCCAGGATATCAGAGACACTTCTCTTGTAGCTCCACTTTCTAATAGTGGTGCCAGTGAGAGAAGCAATGTGGGTGTTTCTAATAAAGTGGCCAGTGAGAGGAAGCACAATGTCAGTGTTTCTAATAAAGTGGCCAGTATGTGGAAGCAGAAGGTGGGTGTTTCTAATAAAGTGGCCAGTGAGAGGAAGCACAGTGTCAGTGTTTCTAATAAAGTGGCCAGTATATGGAAGCAGAAGGTGGGTGTTTCTAATAAAGTGGCCAGTGAGTGGAAGAACAAGGTGTTTCTAATAAAGTGGCCAGTGAGTGGAAACACAAGGTGGTGTTTCTATAAAGTGTCCAGTTAGTGGAAGCAGAAGGTGGGTGTTTCTAATAAAGTGGCCACAGGAGAGTGCAGGAGTGTAAGGCCTGGCTGGTTTCTGTTAGTTTTATGAGTCCTGACAGGGATTGAGAAAATCCCATGTGTGATCCAGCAGTGTGTCACGTAGGAGTGAATGTGTGAGGAGACGAGTGAAGTGAAGGTTATCTGAGCGCGGCAGAGCAGTTCTGCTTTAACGCTCGCGGCAGCTACTCATCCCATCCATCACAACACACAACACACTGTCACAGGAATTACAGACGCAGTGAAAGCTTCTTAAAGATCTCTCTCTGCAGAAACGGCTTCGAGCAGCGCGGAACAACCGCCTCCCAGACATAAAACTGGAGGGGGGGTTTACTGCGAAGGGGGGGTCAGGAACATCCTGGATATATATCTACTAAATCAAATATATGGTCATTAAAACACAGAAGCAGAAAAAATTCGTCTGGTCTCAGAGTATTGGTCAAATGGCATTTTCCCCACAAAGGAACATTTTTCATACTTATACTGTATACTTATACACTCCCAGGCCACCACTTTAAAATAAAGAGGCCAGTGAGTGGAAGAATAAGGTGTTTCTAATAAAGTGGCCAGTGAGTGGAAGAACAAGGTGTTTCTAATAAAGTGGCCTGTGAGTTGAAGAACAAGGTGCTTTTAATAAAGTGGCCGGTGAGTGGAAGAACAAGGTGTTTCTAATAAAGTGGCCGGTGAGTGGAAGAATAAGTTGTTTCTAATAAAGTGGCCAGTGAGTGGAAGCACAAGGTGGTGTTTCTAATAAAGTGGCCAGTGAATGGAAGCACAAGGTGGTGTTTCTGATAAAGTGGCCAGTGAATGGAAGCACAAGGTGGTGTTTCTGATAAAGTGGCCTGTGAGTGGAAGAATTCAGGATTCAGGATGCCGCTGTGTTTAGCTGTGTGACTTCAGTCCATGTTTACATGGGACACTATAAACCCATTAGAAATGTACTGAAGTAAACGAAAGTATTTATGGTATTTATTTGAAATAATTTATGACTAAATCTTACAGGTTTTTTTTTAAATACGAAATGAAATGTTGCAGCTTTGACTGCTTTTGAAGTGCCATAAAGACCCAACTGTCAATCACAGTCAGGCTGTATCTCCATCAGCGGCCTGTCAATCATCCTGACGCTGTCTGACGTCTGTCTGTCTCAGTCTGGGAAGAAGCAGGACTGTGATCTCCTGCAGAAAGGCCAGTGTTTACTGTTTTATCTGGTTTACCTCATCAACTCTTTATTACATTCACCCAGGAGCTGCTGATGGAACTGAACCGATCCGACAGCTGGAGGACAGCGAGAAGATCAAGAACCAAATCCGTCACCAAACCAGAACTCCATTGAAAACACAACACTCAGAATAAAGAATGCTGTGTTTACTTTCACCCTCTTTATCAATGGTCAGGACTCTTGTAGATCATTAGAAACCTCTAGCAGATCATTAAAAACCTGTAGTCCATTAGAACCCTCTTGTAAATCATTAGAAATCTCATCTAGATGATTAGAAACCTGTAGAAAGGTGTACATCACTAGAACTCTCCAGTAGACCATTAGAAATTTCCCGTAGATCATTAGAAATCTGCTGTAGATTATTAGAAACCTCTTGTAGATTGTTGGAAACCTCCTGTACATTATTATAAATCTTCCACAGTTCATTAGAAATCTGCTGTAGATCATTGGACACGTCTGCCTTGTTGTGAAGGAACTGATGATGGTTCCTCAGATGCTGACAGTGTGGAGACGTCTTGCAGCGAGTTTTCGTACAGCCATCACGAAACCCCCCCTCCCTTTTTTTGTGCTAGGACAGCGCTTCACTACTCTGTATTTTCGGCAGTATCAGGGGTGACTGGTGACTGAGGGACAGCAGGAGAGAAATAATTAGTTGATTCCTTTTCGTATTTGTCTGCAAAGCGGTTAAAACGGGTTGAAATGCCGTGAGACGGCGAAAGTCCCTAATCCTAAACCTAAACCTAACCTTAACCCTAAAACACAGGTTAGTGAAGCACTGTCCCAGCAGGAAAAAAGCCCTAAATTGTGATCGCAGCACGTATTTTGATGAAATTGTATTTCGTGATGCCGCACGGTCGGGTTGCTTGCAGGGCTCCAGATGTGCTGGATGAGGAGCGTTGTGGGGCAGTAAAGGGCAGATCAAATGTGTGACAGGTGTCAATCACTCAGTGTGAGTGTGTGAACGTGAGGCTGCTGGAGGGTTTGGAGCTTGTCAGCCCACATTACTGTTCACACTTCAGCAGCACACACTGCACATCTAACAACCTTCACAAATAACAGCAATGAGGTACCACCAAAAACCTCCTGTAGATCTTTAGAAATCTCCAGTAGATCATTAGAAATCTCCAGTAGATCATTAGAAACATCTTGTAGATCATTAGAAACCTCCAGTAGATTATTTGAAATCTCCGGTAGATCATTAGAAACCTCCTGTAGATCATAGAAATCTCAAATAGATCTTTAGAAACATCTTGTAGATCACAGAAATCTCCAATAGATCTTTAGAAACATCCTGTAGATCATTAGAAATCTCCAGTAGATCTTTAGAAATCTCCAGTAGATTATTAGAAATCTTCAGTAGATCATAAGAAACAACTTGTAGATCATTAGAATTCTCCTGTGAATGATTCAATATGAAATATAATGTATTCCAGATACACTATGATTCACACAGTATGTACCACAAATGATTAAGTATCTACGACAAATTACTCAGTGTTTACTGTACATGATTTAATATGTACTATACAATATTTTGAGTAATTATAAGTTATTCCATTGCTACTTTTTACCACTGGTATCTACTTTGACTTGTTAATAAAACTACTGTCAGTTACTTACTAAGTACTATGAATTATTCAGTAGCTACAATTAATTATTCCTCTATTGCCAAAAATTATTTAGTAACAGCTAGAAATGATCCAGTAGCTAAAAATTAAACAAAATTATTCAGGTATGTAAGTTATCTGATTGCAAATGTGAGGAACTGAAATGAGACTCACATAAAGATGTAATAGGTAAAGAAATCAAGCTGGAATTTGATTCATATATCTCAAAAAACCCTATGAGGTCTTGAAACTGTTTAAAAGTACCTTATGGAACTGAAGTGGAACATCTCAGTTCATCCACTATCTCACTGAAGTGTGTTTGACTCTATTTTTCTCTTTTCGGATTATTCTGTCTTAAAATTAAAGACTGAAGCTCCAGGTCCAGCAGCTGAAACAGCCCACCAGAATGAAGTTCTACCTGAAAAGAAATTGAGAACTGAAAGAAAATGGAAAAAACACAAGATCTTTAAACCCAGGCAAACTCAGTAGAGGAGTAGAGGTAGTTTGTGTTGGAGTCTGAGTGAGGAGGAACAGTTAGAGTCAGTAGAGGTAGTTTGTGTTGGAGTCTG
>JBBPCY010072524.1:0-10965 GCA_037974405.1 Brachyalestes nurse
ATTTAATGAGGAAAAGTATAAAAACACTGCTGTAATCAACACTCTCCTCTCACAGTGAGACCAGTTGGATGGTAAATCACTACTAGAAGTTCCTCAAAGGTCATTATTGCCATTTTGAGTGAACAAGAGATTAGTTTTCTTTAAATTATTCCAGTTCTGTAAACGCTGCATCATTTCTCTTATTCTGATGTTTTGTAATTTTCTTTAAAATGATGCTTCAAATATGTTTTTTTTTAGAAATGAGAAGGAATATTTTGTCAGCAGTTCTAAACTAAAGCAAAGCTGTTCAGTTCAACACCTGCACCTATAAAAGATAAAACCTGAGAAGGTGAACATTTTTGCAGTGGTCTCTTATTTTTTTCCAGAGCTGTATAGAACATATAAAACATACTGACACAGCAGATAGTGCATTAAAACACTTGAGTGCTCCTTTAATCATTGTGTTCTTTTGATTTTAATGTTTTCAGATTGTTGTGTCACTCGTGAACGGTCGTCCAGGATCGAAGAACTTCACTTTCTCCCCAGTTCTCCAGGAGTTCACCAAGGCCACCCACGTTCGCCTGCACTTTCTCCGGACAAACACCCTCCTCGGACATCTGATCTCCAAGTCTCAGCGAGACCCCACTGTAACTCGCAGGGTGAGTGACAACACACCCCGATTTCCCACGAGTTCAGTAGTAATTGTTTCTGTGATGTCACGAAACCCAACACTGTTTCCTAAATGGCTGTAGCTGTTTATCCTGACCCGTTCACATTTAAAACGTCCGTCAAAGGAGAAGCACGAAATGTTAGTAATTTTTTAAGGTTTTTGCCAGAACTTGTACATTATGTGACTTTATTTAAACATTAAACAGGTTCCCCACACTCACTCATACCTCTTGTGGGGCAGCTGGTGGCCTAGTGGTTAGGGCATTGCCCCTGCATTCAGTAGGTTGTGGGTTTGAATCCCAGCACTGCTAGTGTTACCACCGAGGTTCCCTTTAGCAAGGTACTGCTCCCTCGGAAGCCCCCTGCTTCACTTGTTAAATGGGTTAAATAGAGAGAAAAAATTTCTCATTGTTCACACTGTGTGCAGTGGTGTGTCCACACATGGCTTTACTTTTTAAACAATTCATTGAAAGTGTTTTTGGTTCTGCACATTAACAGCGTGTGAATGAATTAAAGAAGTCTTGCCTGCAAGTCTTAATCATACTTGCACTAAACGTTGAGTCAAGAGGGCAAGAAGAGACACACCCAGTTCCGAGACCAAGCTCTCCACGTCAGGGAACGCTGTTCTGCAATTAGCTCAGACTTAATTAAACCTTCCTGGTTTCCCTTTTCACAAATTGTGAATGTTGTCCCTGCTGAGCCAACCAGATCCCTGTCCCGTGAGCCCATGACTCTGACCCTGCCGCGGTGATTACACCGGATCTCTTGTTGATCCTTCTGCTTGCCAGCTGAAGTGCAGGGGAATGTGTGATACCACCATACGGAGAATACATATGGAAAAGTGGTCTTAATAGAAACTGAGCTGACAGTTTAGTAGGAATATCTACCTTGGAAAGGGACCACGATAGGACCACTGACCAGAAATGACTGCCGGGTGGATTATGGGGCAGCTGGTGGCCTAGTGGTTAGGGTGTTGCAATCAGAAGGTCGTGGGTTCGAATACCAGGTCTGCTAGTGGCACCACTGAATGACCCTTGAGTGAGGTACTGTCCCCACACACTGCTCCCCAGGAGCCCACTGCTTCACTTGGTGACTGGGTTAAATACAGAGAAGAAATTTAACACTGTATACTGTACTGTAGTGAGTCCATGCTTGACTGTAAAGGGCCACTTTACTTTATTCTCCATGTGGTAGTGACACTCACACTGAATGTGGCCAGTGCTGAATAAGAATCTGAATCAGAAAACTGATGAAATTGCTTATGTTTCAACTGCACAGACACACAGAGACACAGAGACAAGAACGATATAAAGTCTAAATAAATCCAATAAAAATCTTTAGAAAAAAGCTAAATATGGACTTTACTATGCTGTATACACAAAGATGAGTTAGATAATTCTAGATGAGTTATTTACAGGGGTCTGTCACTGCACATAATAGAGATCAGTAGTATATCAGTAATACTGACATAAGTAGTGATTTCATATGGTAAGACTATTGCACATAAGATATTTCACATAAAGAAATGAGTCAGATCCCATCACACGATATTGCACATGGTAAGACTATTGCACATAATAATAAAATATTGCACATAATGATAATGTTTTAGCACCCGATAAGAACGTTGCACAGTATTGCACGAGCTGCTACACTTATCCTAAAATGTTATAGCATTACTCACTGTGCTGAATTGTTTTAGTAGCATTACTCACTGCGCCAGCTTCTAGTAGCTGCTTGCTTTTATGGTAGCACTTTTTAATTCCTGTTTAAGATAAAAAAATGGGTGTAGGAGATGATTATGGTGCACTTTATGGCTTTTTGTTCTATACATAGCTGCTGTTTCTGCTGCTTTCAGGTCATCCTGCACCTTTTTGAGAGGCTTCTCTCTTACTTTCTTTATCATTGGTCTGAGTTTGGTACAATAACGTTCCTCTTTCATATGAAACAGCTGTACTAAGAGATGTTTTCAAGGTCTTTGCTATGACTTTTACCTTTTGAGTGTTAATAACATCTGTGAGAACTTTAGGATGCCCTTTCACTGTCACCATACTTGCAAATAGGTGCGAGAAGTCTTCCAGACCAGTAGCATTGTCTGTTATAATGCCACCAGGCACAGTTCCATGACCTAAAAATGATGCCATAAGATCTATGGCTCCTCCTTTTTTCACGGGTTCTCCTGAATCTGAATCTGAACTCTCTGCATGTGGCGGACATTTACAGGCTTTTCTCTCTGGTGCTAGTTCTCTGTTTGCTGATACCACATCATCTTGCCTCTACTTTCACTCCCTTCCTCACATGCATTCCTTCATACCGGGCCTAGTGCCAGCCCAGCACTGCCTGCTAAGCCAGCCAGCTCAGCCAGCAGCAGCCTAATGCCCAGAGTTACAGGAGAATGCTCAAAGGCCAACCCCTTAGAGCCTTCATCACCAGTCTGTGGTGACAAACACAGAGGGAAGAGAAATGCAGGTCAGAAAATCTCTCTCCTGCCCTTCTCTGCACACCTTAGATCAAATGTATTATTTTCTCACAGAGTAAATACTCCCGGTGCTGGAACCTCAGCATACTGACATACCTGCCAAGACACAAATACCCTCTAGCATGTCACTCACCTTTCAGACACAGTTCCTCAGGACTCTGGACATTCTGGTCACACCATGTCACACACAGGAACATCCTGCTGTCTATAATGAATGTATATTTTTACATACGAAGAAGCTTATGAGTGGAATATAAAGCAAAATAAGACTGTACACGTAACGGTAACTCAGTCATTACATATTACCATATTACACATTGCTGCTGTGCCTTTAGGACTGATATATATATTTGTGTGTGTGTGTGTATATATATATATATATATATATATATAAATATATATATAAGGCTTCACTGGTAAGAGTATTACATGGCTGATGAATTGCTTTAGGCTATCAGTGATCTACTTAGGAGAAAAAGCATGACTCGCATGGCACGTTTTGTTAGTTAGCAGCAAATAATTACGAAAATTTACTTTCAGTTTTGCAACTAGATGAATGCAAAAGCTGATTTGTGGGTTACTATGTGCGCACTGAATCAAAAGCATAATTTGAAGTGTAGCATGTTATTTCTTTTTCACTCTAGTCTGTGGAGTTCTTTAGCTGTATATATAACATATATTAAAGCGAGTGAAGGCGAACCTGTCCAGTCCAGCAATATGGAAGAGTTACTGTAGCACAGATTGCTGAAAAGGTAATGCTGGCTTTGACATAAGATGACTATGACTGTGGGGCTGAGGGACAGCGGACCAGTCAGAGTGCCCATGCTGACCCCTGTACACTGCTGACAGTGCCTGCAGTGGTCATGTGAACATCAGAACCATGGAACAATGTAAGAGGTGGCCTGGTCTGATTAATCACACTTTCTTGGTTTGATTAAGCACACTTTCTTCATCATGTGGACGGTGCATGTGTGTCACTGTGTCACTGGGGAAGGTATGGAACTCGGATGCACTAGAAGAAGGTGAGCCATTGGAGGCAGTGTGATGCTCTGAGCAATGTTCTACTGGGAAACATTTGGTCCTGGCATTCATGTGGATACTACTTTCACACTTGGTCACAGACCGAGTACACCCCTTCATGGCAGGAGTGTTCTCCAATGACATTCAGCTCTTTCAGCAGGATAACGTCTTCAGCAGGATAACGTCTTGCCACACTGCAAAAATGTTCACGAATGGTTTGATGAACATGACAAAAAGTTAAAGTTGTTGACTTGGCCTCCCAATTTTCCAGATCCCAGTCCGATTCAGCATCCTTGGAATGTGTTATTGAAGTAATCAATTGACGTAATGCTCACAGGGCCTAGATCAGGGATGTCAAACTCTGGTCCTGGAGGGCCGGTGTCCAGCACAGTTTGATGATACTCCTACTCAAACACATTCGCTAAACCTGACAATTAACTGGTGAGGTGAACCAGGAGTTTCCGAGCAGGGAAGTCACCAAAACATGTTGGACCACAGCCCTGCAGGACTGGGGTTGGACACCCTGGCCTAGAGGCTCTGTTGCTAATGTCTTGGTGCCAGATACCACAGCACACCTTCTTGTTCTGTTCAGATCTGTTTTGTTGACATTACATTGTTTATCTGCAATGTCAGTATCAAGCTGTTCTATGAAAACAGTTTAGTGGCTCCTCTGGTGTACCTGCTAATGAGTTATTGCTCTCACTTGTTGGATGTGAGATCACTCATTTACTGTAGCTTGAACTACATGGGCGGAGTGTTTCAGGAATGCCCAGAGGCTGCTTATTTCTGCAGAACTGCAGATTCCTGTAATCAATTAAAAAAATGAATGCACCCTTACCCAGAGGGAAATCAACAAATCCAGACATACCCACAGCCACACAAACATATATGCATGGACTTGTCATAAGAGGTTTTAACTGAACTGCATTCTCGTTAGGCTCTGGGATTCACATCTACATACTAGTAAAAACGCATTTTTCTATCTGTATCCCAGCTCTCACGTTAAAATGGCCTTTTTTTCTGACACTGTGGGGACCTTAGATCCATATAAACCTTCTGGAATACCTGTATGCCCTTAACCCCAAATAAAAATACTCCCCAGTAGCTTCACAGCTGAATGGTGAAAATGTATCTTCTCTGTCTGCAGTACTACTACAGCATTAAAGACATCAGTGTGGGGGGGCGGTGTGTGTGCCACGGCCATGCTCAGGTGTGTGGATCCCGTACCCCGGGCAAACCCAGAACGTGAGTATCTTCATTAGTCTGAACGTCTGCACCATATCAAGTTAAAGTCGAAGTGGAAGTGAACATTATTGTTATCTCAACCGTAAACAGTATAGAGAGAGGCAAAATGGAGAGGCTCAGGTTCCACAGTGTACATATAGTACAACAGACATAAGTCATTGTGAAACAAAATAAATCTGTGTAAATAAGAACTACAGAATAAGGTACGGGTCAGATTTAACCTGTCCTGAGTGTGTGGACAGCTCCCTGTGCATTGTATATAAATATAAGTAAGACAAAATGTGCAGCGGTTGCAAAAAGTATGACCAGTATAAACAGTGTAACAATATAAAATTATATGAAACAAGTGAAAATAGCAGCCTGAGTATACAGGTTTGTGCAAACAGTATAGACAATAGAACTAATATACACAGTATAACAGTATAACAGTATGACCAAGCATAAATAGCAGCCCATTAGTCTGTATCGTCAGACTACCACCCCATTATTGCTTTCTGTTGGTATTTCCTTTTTAGTTTTTTGTAGTTATTTTAGACACTGAAGTTTACTGTCAATGAATTGTAAGACCATCTAAAAGATCTTTTTTTTGGATCTGCAAAATTCAATGGTTGTGATGTAAAGACAGTCTTCAAATCACTCTAATGTGAAAGGACCTCTGATTTTTTGTACAGTAGTGGTGATAGGAACCAGGGATAGGAATACAGCCGTTTTATTTCCTGTCCGAACCCAACAATGAATCTAATGCTGATAAAGATGAAATCTGAAAAGAAACGAAACATTTCCTTTGGGATGACTTTTGTCTTACAATGTCCTGCATGTTTAAGCCATAACCTTATCAGACCTATAAAAAATCGAATGTCTCAGACACCAGACAGTGTATTTCGTGTAGTGACTTTTAATGATGTAAGGTTTAAAGGCATTAACCTTTTTGAACGTCTGCTCCATGTCACCACCGCTGTAAACAGAATGGAGCATTTCACATCAACCCACACTTTGTTGGCATGTTACTAATTTGATTTCAGACAAATCAGTGGAGTTCCCCCTTAGCTCATCTAGGGTTTTTCTCCTGGTAGTTAAAATGCCAATGCTGGCTGTATCAGGACTTAAGGCAACCCAGGAGCCAAAATCTAATCTGATGATAAGCTCCTGAAAGTTAATACTAGAAGCCTGCTTTTAAGGGCTTCACAGTGTGGGAAAGGCCTGCACCAAAATTAATCCGTGATACATACAAATGGTTCCCAGAAGAACTGTATGTTGTATAGCCGTGGAATGTCCATATTAAAAGGTTACATATTAAAGTGGTTTCACCTGAAGGGCTTTTGAACACTGTTCAGATGGAAACAGCACTGTGAGGGTAATAGGGAACAGAAAATGATTCTGTTGGGAAAGGTTTGCATAGTTTGTAGGTTGTAACAGCATGTCTCTCTTTCTGAATGTCTGTTGGTCTACATTGAGTCACAAATGTGAATTATTCTCCAGGCTCCTGTGCGAGTGTCAGCACAACACCTGTGGAGAGTTGTGTGACCGCTGTTGCGATGGATTCCACCAGAAGCCGTGGAGAGCAGCGACTGCTAACAATCCCAATGAGTGCGAGCGTAAGTTTCAGAGCAGGCTCTCATTTTGAATGATGGTATTTTATTTAGTTTTACCATCAGTCTCACCATCAAGGATGGCTTTTGGTGGAGTCTACCACCAATAATGGTATTTCACACAACTTTATCATCAGGCAGAGTGTTTCAAACACATTTATCTTCAGTGATGGTTTTCAATGCAGTTTTGCCATTAATGTTGGTATTCAATGCACTTTTGCCATTAATAACTGGATTTATTGCTGTATTACTATCAGTAAAAGCTGCATAATATGGACATAAAGTGGGAGGTGTTAGAAACCTCAAGCCTCCTTCTGGAGCTCTCTCCACCTGTTTAACTGCAGTCTAGGTCTTACCCACCTGATCCATTTGACTGAGGTTTTCTGAAGGTATTGATTGGGGAGATTAAGGGCAGCTGGTGGTCTGCTGGTTAGGGAGTTTCACCTGCAATTGGTATATTATGGGTTTGAATCCCAGGACTGCTGATGGCAGCACGGAACAATGTACCGTCCCCACACACTGCTCCCTGAGCACCATTATTGGCAGCCCACTGCTTCACTGTGTTAAATGCAGAGGACTCAAGTAATTTCCTCTGGGATCACTATAGTATGTAAATAAATAAACAATTAAAATAAACTTTGCAGAACGGTAGATCTCTGTGAGGAGAGTCACTCACCGCTGCTCTGGATGTAGGTGTTGTGAGTGCTTCACTATTGCTTCTGTAGCAGTACAGCCCAGCTTCTGGCAAGACGTGAATACACCATGGCTGAACTCTGCTAAAGGCCAGTGGCTGCCCTGTCTGTGTGATGGGAGATGGAATTACCCTGCTGTGTCTGCCATTCGCAGAATGTACTCAGTTGTATTGTTAAGCTGAGCTGAGCAAGAACGTACAGGCCCACTTTTTCCAAACAGCGCATGCGTTTCTACAGCCTGTCTTCAGTCATTCTTCTGCGGCTTGTACTCTAATAGCCCTGTCTCTCTGACAGGTATCTGCTTCAACAAGCAGGAGGAGAACGCCTCGCACTGCTTTAATGAGCATTTTCTGATGTTACTCCTGAAGCATTGTGAAGACGTTCCATTGTGCTGTCCAAGTGCATTTTGGCTTTTTTACTTTTACCCTTAGGTACCACAGAGGATAACGTGGTACAATACAAAGAAAGAGATTAACTAAAAATGAACTATAAATTAATGCATATTATTTGTTCTGGTGCCCAAGGCTGTGATTTCCTCCATTGGCAGATTAGCTTCATAGACCTTGACTCCATGACCTTCTGTTATGCTTTGTCTTTTCCATGCTTGTAGCAGGATTCGTAGTGTGAAACCATCACTGAGTTATGTTTATGATGGACTGAAGTCTGTAGTGTCTAAGTGTGACTCAGTATCAGTGCAATATTCTGAGTAATATTGCATATGTTGAGGATACATTATGCTTTCTTTTGCATCCACGCCTCCACATGGAGGGCTGAGAGAGTGTGGTGTGTTTGTTTTGGGGCGACTGGTGGCCTGGTGGCCTGGTGGTTAGGGCATTGCCCCTGCGATCAGAAGGTTGTGGGTTTAAATCCCAGGACTGCTTGTGGCATCACTGAGGTAACCTTGAGCAAGGCACTGTCCCCACACACTGCTCCCCGCTGCTTCACCTGGTGAATGGGTTAAATGCAGAGAAAGAAGTTCACACTGGGTGCTGTGGTGTGTTCACATATGACAAAATGGTCACTTCACTACTTGGAACATATGCATCTCTAACACATTGTTTCATTAAATCAACTGACATCATTTTAAATGACTGTAAACATTCTGTGTGTGTGTGTGTGTGTGTGTGTGTGTGTGTGTGTGGGGGGGGGGGGGTGGGGATTTTTCCTGCCGCTTGTCAGTGTCACTCTCATGCCACTGACTGTTATTATGACCCTGAGGTGGAGCGCAGGAGAGCGAGTTTGAACATTCATGGCCAGTATGACGGTGGAGGAGTCTGCAGGAACTGCCAGGTAACTGCCAGGAATCAGCAGATGAATCACCAGCAGCCTTTTTTCTGCATCCTCTCCCTCGGTAACATGTCCCTGTTTTGTGTTCAGCATAACACAGCGGGTGTGAACTGTGAGGTGTGTGCGGAGGGCTACTACAGGCCACACGGGGTTCCCCCAGAGTCCACCACGGGCTGCAGACGTACGTACATCACTCTGAGCGTACTCCTCTGTTGTATGTGGTTTCTTGCACTGGGCTATTCTTTATGTGACTTCGTATGTTGCCAGTAGTGCTCTTCTGTTGACTGATGCAGATTTTAAAAAGCGTTTTTCCTGCTGACCGTATTCTCCAAGTTTTCTTTAAAAGAACTGGAGTGGCTTATTGATGTTTATCCCCTCCTCGCCTGTGTCACTCACATTTCAGAACGAAGACAACCATAACCAAAGTAATGTTCTGAAAAGAGGTCTGTTCTCTGATGATGGAGATGGATTGACATTAAAGTCACATGAATTCAGATCTTACCGTTCACACAGAGGCCACATATCTCAGATTAATATCAGATTTCAATACCACATATGAAAGTGGCCTAAATTAGAACAAAATGCATATTTGTTGCGGATTAAATGCATTTTTACTGTTCACTCTACCACACAAAATGCAAACCTATGAAGAAAAGGATTGAATTTGGTTCACTTCTACCTGCAGGGTGAACTGGACTAACAAAGACTTATTTTTTTAGTTGTTGTTGTTTTTAAAATGCATGTCATTTTAATGGTTAGACTTAAGTTACCACATTGCTATATTATAATGCGTGTTAACAACTTATTGCATGTTAGCAACATGGCAGCTGGTGTCCTGGTGGTTAGGGAGTTGCTCCTGCAATCGGTAGGTTGTGGGTTCAAATCCCAGGACTGCTAGTGGTACCACTGAGGTACCCTTGAGGAAAGGACTGTCTCCACACACTGCTGTGCTGTGTTCCTGACTGCCCCCTGACTGGGTTAAATGCAACACTCTCACACTGTGGGCTTTGCTGTAGTGTTTTAATGTGTGACTGTAAGGGGGCACTTTACTTTATATCCTTAAAAGTACATGGTATATCTTTTATATCAATTCTGTCCAAATTGCCAGCTCTAAATATTTCCCAGTATCACATTTGTGTTGGTGAGTATCAGAGATATCATCCTGAAATATATTTCAGACGGAGAAACTATCCTTTATATTTTTACATTAAAATAAACAGAGAAGAGTCAGAAGTTCAGATTGGAACCTGTTAATACAGAAAATATGTCAGATGATTTCATAGCATAACTCATGTTGTGAATTGTGTTTGCAAGGAATTTTGCTTAAATAGTTATTTAAATTTTTTTGCTTAAATAGTTATTTAAATTATTTTTCCTCATAGTTTTGCCTTGTAAGGACTAACACGTTTCAGATTCCAGCTGTGCTATAAACAGCAGTTGTGTACTATCTGAGTGTATTCTGTGGTATTTTAAGGAGTCAGTGGGAGGAAAACAGACCAGTATCACACCTCACTAAACCGAGAATGACACTGTTTACATCAGGAACAGATTGTGCTGCCTCTGCAAATAGCTACCTGTCGTGTTTGGCTATTATCCCCCGTGCCCTGTCAGTAACGGCACTGGCTGTGAGGAGAACTCTAATCAGGGATGTTAAAACCACTATGGTGTATGAATACACTACCAGTCAAAAGCTTTGCATGCCACAGGTTTTTAATTTGCTTTGAAATTCTTTTATTTTTAGCTGCTGTTGATGGAATTGAATAAAGTCATGCAGGAGCTGCTGGAGAGCAGAAAAGTCCATGTGTTCTACTAACCACCAATGAGAGAACTTCTTTTTGTTGAATGGATTTATATGTGTGTGTATTTGTTCTGATGTCATATGGTACTTTTACAAACAGAAACACAGAAATTATTCATTTTAATTTAGTGTACTGTGTGTGTCTGTGTGTGTGTGTGTGTGTGTGTGTGTGTGTGTGTGTGGGTGTTTGTGTGTGTATATGTGTGT
>JBBPCY010072526.1:0-10963 GCA_037974405.1 Brachyalestes nurse
AAATCAGAGTTTACTGATACACTCTGAGTTCTGAGGGTAAACACCGGTTCTAGACTGTTCTACACTGTTTATATTTACTGAAATTAGAGTTTACTGATACACTCTGAGTTCTCTAGACTGTTTTAAACCTAAACTGATGTTTTTTAGTAGTTACCATACGGTTACCAAATAAGAATCCTGAATAAAATACCTTCAAGGAGTTAAGAGGGATATTGACATGTGATACATTTGTAATTAGAAACATATGACTAGAGCTGCAACCCGTAAGAATCTCACACTGGAGGGAAAGATTACACGCAGGCACAAGACCGCTTGTGCACACCTTCTGTTCACGTGCCTCAAGATAAAACAGGTTCAAAAAGAAATGGAACCCGATAGTGTTATTTAGTTCAACAGCAGATTTATTTTTATGAACAGCAACCATGTTTGGTCAGCTGTGGTGACTATGTCAGCCTTATTATGCTACAAAAAATTCAAACCAAAGAAAGAGAAGTTAAAATTATGTAAATAAATGACCAGTGGCCACTTTCTAAAAACATTTATCAAAGTATCTTGTTAAATGTGAAATGCTTAACGAACACATTTAAATTTCAGTTTTTTTAATTTACATTTTGCAACGGTTTACAACCTAATGGTTGTTATGATTTAAACATCTCCCTAAAGAAATTTTATGCAGCTCATTTAGGAAAAAACCTAAAAGGCCCATTAAAGAGTTTGATGTAGTGTGTAAACGCTGTTAAGGTTTTAAAGCTTACCATTCCAGGTTCATTCCATGTTCATATGTGATATAACTACAAAAACACCACAGCACACTGTGAACAGCTGGTTCATTACAGGGGGTAGTAGACCCTTGTCTGTAAACCCGGTGACCACAAACTTCCCCCCCAACTTTCTAACACTGTGTCCTTGTGCAAGACACTTACCCCTCAGTGTCTCCAGGGGGACTGTCCCTGTAACTAATAACTGTAAGACTTTCTCTGTAACTAATGACTGTAAGACTGTCTCTGTAACTAATGACTGTAAGACTGTCTCTGTAACTAATGACTGTAAGACTGTCCCTATAACTAATGACCGTAAGACTGTTCCTGCGACTAATGACTGGGACTAAAGGGATAAAAGGACATAAAAAGACATACATTTTTTCAGTTGTATCAAAAATGTCACATTTTATTGCATGAAAAATTCTTACTATTTATTACTATGAGACTTTGTAAATGAGTTTTTTTTTCCATTGACCTTGAATGATCTCCAGGGAGTTCTGCACTTAGGCATTACATCAAGCTAAAAATGATCAGAAATTACATTCACAGTTCACAAAAGGCACTGAATGAAAATTGCTTGTTAAGGTTTTACTGTAAAGCACTGAGACTGTTTTACTGCTGTTACGACACTCTCTCCTCCTGAATGTATGGGTCTGGTGGTAAAACTGTCTGGACAGTTTTATATCCTAATGATCAACGGTGGCTGGGTTTCCTCTTCTATAGCCGGTGGACACCCAGGTGGAGGTGAGCGCCTACACCGTTTTTTATTGGGCGAGGCAGTGTTCCCTAAGGGCTTTAAGTTGGACATCAAAACAGACATTTTAAAAACAGCTTGGTGTACAAAAGGAACCCTGAGTTGAACTCAAATTTGTTCTCGGAAGTGACATAATCTTTCGTCTTTGGTGTGAACAATTGTTACTGATAACGCTGCACAGCAAGGTTTTTGCTTCTTGAAAACTGTTGGGTGTTTCTTGTAGATTTTTGGCTGCTGATCACGAAAATCGCATCCAAATTTGCTAATCACGTACCGTTTCATCGAAATCTTCAATTTTATCTTCAATTTTATTTTTTTCCTGTTAGATATAATCTCAAACAAATTTGTTTTATTTTTTTTATTTTAATACTATTTTAATACTATTAACTATAGAATTTTGACACATGTCTATTTACTTGAAGAAATTTGTATATATTCCAAAAATAAAATGTAAATTAAATACGAAATGTAGAGTGCTACGTGAGCTCTGCAGTGGCTGGGCCTCAGGGCACCTCTTCCCTGCACTCAGTGTGAGCCTTGAAAAGGAAACAGCACCATCTCTCCCAGACATCACTGATGGGAGCAGGCTTGTCAGACTTTGCTCTAGTATCTCTGCTCTCAAATCTGAGGACTCTTGATATCATTTGAAAGGTCTGATTAATACGTGATTAAATCATTATTGCTGGTAAACTGTCTGTTTCTCAGAGTTTCTACGTGATGCAGGATAACCAAAACTACATTTGCGCACAGCTGCCAGGTACCTGTCACAATCAAAACTTTTCAGGAAACAAAACATTTCAACAAAATTGTTGTGCAGTTTAATAATAATAATAGTTGGGTATTTGTATGTTACACTAGATAAAGAACTTTCTTGCTGCAGGTTGACCAGATCTCCAGAACATGCAGATACTTTCTCTACAACATCAGAAGAATCTGACCCTTTCTCACCATGAAAGCCACACAGATTCTCGTCCAGTCTCTGGTCATCTCCAAACTGGACTACTGCAACTCCCTTCTGGCTGGACTTCCACTGAAGGTAACACAACCACTTCAGCTGATTCAGAACGCAGCTGTGAGGTCAGTCTTCAACATTCTGAAGTTCACTCACACCACACCTTTTCTAAAGAGCCTTCACTGGCCCCCTGTGGCCGCTTGTGTTAAGTTCAAAACCTTAACTCTTGCTTTCAAGGCCAAGAATGGACTTGCACCCCCAAACATACAGCATTGATCAAACAACAGGTCACTTCTCATCTTCTCAGAGCTTCAAGCACGGCTCATCTTGAGCCTCAGCTGCTCAGAAGAAGAGGAAGACCTGCATCAAGACTCTTCTCAGTCTCGGCCCCCCAGTGGTGGAACGAACTCCCTCTTCCAATCAGATCTACGGAGTCCCCGCATCTTCAAGGAGGATCTTGGTGACTAACTATATCTCTCATTTTGCTTGCTTATTTCTTTTATATATATAAAAAAACGTATCCCCTCCCTTCCTTACTTCTGTATTAACTTTGACTTGTCATGTCTTGTCATGTGTTGTGTAGATATTGTCTGACAGGTGTTGTTTAGGAGTTTAGGAGCACTGAGTGTTTAGTTGTACCGAGCTTGCAGGAACTTGGTTGAACCGTAGACATTGATTTAAAGTTTAGCTTGCAGGTTTAAGAAACAGATGTAGACTTGAGCACTGATGTACGTCGCTCTGGATAAGAGCGTCAGCTACATGCCGTAAATGCAAATATGGAAGAATCAATTGTATTGGTAGTTTAAAGATGTAAAGTACGGTGGCCCTTATAGTCATGCATGAACACACCACAGCACGTGAACAATGTGAAACTGATGAATTTCTCTCACAAGTTTCTTTATTAGCACTACGTTTTACCACTGAACCACCGAGGGGAGCTTTAACTCTATTGTTGTCTATTACCAAACCATTTATGGTTAATGATGGCTGCAAACGGGTGGAGCAAACCACTCGTACTTGAATACTGCTGGTAAAAGCATGCATAGAAGCATTCATGGGCAGATTAGTTTGAATTAAACCACAACCGTGACACAAAACGTTTTTTTTAATAACTTTCCTGAGCTTTAGTGTCTTAAAGTCTGTTTATGAGTCTGCCGTGTCTTTATCTCCATAAGACTGATTTCTTTATCCATGTTTTAGCCATGACATCACCGACTCTCTCTCTCCGCTACACACTTTTAAGCCGACTCGCCCCCCCTCCGCTCTCTCTCTCCATTCAGCACAGAGGTGACTCGACCACAAAAATCTAATTTTTAAATGATTAATACTTGGCCCCTGATCATCTGGATCTGGATACATGCACACTACATTGGATATTAAAGAATGCTTTAGCGCTGACAATTTTGTGCTTCTGAAGTAACACTAATAAATAAATAAATAAATAATTTGCACAAACTCATCAGAATTAATGCGATGCTCAGCACACATGACTCTCAGTTCGCGGTCTGCCCGAGATATTTTAGCGGTTACAGCATTGACTTGGTCGGGCGTTCCTTTGTATTTACAGCCTTTGTGTTCGTGGCGAAGTGCTGAATTTGCTTCGAGACGCAACAGGAGTCTTAAACCTGGCTTCATCAAGAGCTCGCTCCTGAATCCCCTCTTTGTACTGCACCTTTGAATGGAGATGAGATGCACATTACTTCCCCCATAACCACAATGAAAACCACCTGGCAAGGTAAAAGTCTTGTAACTTTTTGCTCTCCACTGCGGCCTGCTCTTCATCCTTCCAAAAAAAAAATCTCCTTTTTTTACAATGGGCTCTTTCATGGAATCCTGATTGAGAGAAAAGCATGTGGCAACACACCTCTGGTTCTTTTTCGTCCTGCAGGCGTTTCGCAGGGGTCGTGCGACCGGGCCGAGCGAGGCGTCCCCGTGGCCCAGTGACACCGCCGTGCACGCATTTCCAGCCATAAAGCGCAAGAAAACGTTAATTCCAGAGCACATAAACGTACGTGCCAGGTGGTGCAGAAAGCTTGGCTGCCTTATTTATTTATTTATTTACTTTTATTATACTTGGCGTGCCAGGATGCGAGTCCTCACCGTGGACTGAAACAGGCTAAATTGCTTCATTGCTTAGTTATCATGAAGGTCAGTCGAGGGCACCGCGTTTGTGAGAAAACGCGAAACGAGCTGCGGAGCAGAATTTTCAGACGTATAGATCATAAAAAAAGCTCCGCGACGCGGGTGGGGGAGGGGGGTTCGATCCCAGGCCCCCAGATTTAGGCAGCGAGTTACGTAATGACCCATGTCCGCAGCAGCGCCGGCGCGAAGCCCTCTTGCGAATATCACGCTCTGAACCCGGGCTGAGGCTTTAATGAGGTGTCAGACAGACGCGCAGGTGCTGTGAACGGACGCGGACAGGGTGGCTTCACGATGACGTCAATGCTCCGGGCGTGATGTCATCCAGAACAAAACGATGTCATGTGCTGCAGATGGTGGGTGAGCAAAGACCCCAGAGTGGAGGCTGCAGCATAAATCAGAAGCAGATGCTTCACCTGTAATAGCTTGTGTGGGTTTTACTGGTAAATATAACAGAAACGGTATATGAAAGCCTTTAATGGGAATTTTGCGAAATGTTGTGAAATGAACACTAGTATTATCACACGCCAATAATTACCAATATTAAATTAATTACAATAATGTATTATCTATCATAATATATTATCTATCAACACAATAATATATAGCAGTTTCTCTCATTATGATACCATAATTGGTATGTTTCATGTGTTTAACATTACTGGTACAATTAATACTAGCAGTACAAATCTACTGCTTCTTTAAAAAGTAATTTTTTGTCAAATGCAAAGAATTTATATGAAGTTATGTGTATTGGAGATGAGGTGGGACCAAATCCAATTCTTCAGTACAGTGGAGATGATAGGATTGGGTTTAGTGGGCCTAGGTCCACCCACTTTTGTCACTGACACACCCCAAAAATACCATAAATAACAAATTAATCCCAAAAAATATTAACTTGCAAAATGTTCTGAAAAAGTTGATACTGGCTACTCACAATTACAGTTCGACCAAAACTCACGGTGGTATTTGACCCGCATGTGGCATTTTTTCAATGTTATTGGTTTCCTGTCTGTCAATATATGACAAACAACTCATAGTTAATGTTAACTAGGAATTTAACCTCAACTGTGATCTCAACTGAGAAAAAATCATTAAAAATCATCACTGCCTTATATAGATTTTTTCCTCATTCATTTCTACTAAAATACTTTAAATAAAACTAAAAGGAATAAACACAAATCTCATTCTACAGTAAACATGGATGTTATGTTCAGTTTATCAGTGAGTTCTTGTGGAAGTTCAGTATTACTGTAGTTTCATCAGAAACCTGGTTTGACTTGATCAGTCCTTCATTAAATTAAATCAGGAGTTTCACAATCCAAACAACGGCTGGAGGAACCGAGGAAGAATCTGGAACCCAACCTGTGTTCTCCTCACCAGCTCACACAGTATCTACTACTTTATCAAACAAAACAAATCTTGATACTTTTTACTGCTTTTTGGTTTGCATTTATTCTAATGTTAACTTTGCTAGAAGAAAGACACTTTATCACACACTACAGTATGTTCTAGGGTGAAGCAACAGGTGGCCTTTTTATTAGTATATAAACATTTATAAACATTTTATTACATTCATTGATAATTTGTTTTTTGTTCTTCGCATGAATATCATCACCGTTGAAGCAAAAAAGAGTCCAATAAAACCCGAGTTTTACGTTCCAAGAGCACCCGCGTGATGTAGTAAATGTAGTAAATTTGTGATGTAGTAAAAAATGCCTAGAAATGCCTGTTTTTATCGTCTAAACGGTTCCGCGAATTTGCGGGGGTTTCTGCGGACAGCTTTTCGTTCGGTAAAAAATCCTCAAACGACTGAGGCCGCGAACCCTGAATCACAAATTTGAGGGGGAACGCTGTAATTGTGGACTATTTATTTCGGTCCATAATGTAAAGTATGGTCGTTGTTTAAAAATTATATATTTATTATAAACCAACAGCACTACAATATGCCCGACAATACGAACAGTGAAAGCCAGAGAAAAATGTATGCATACTTTAACCCGGCTTTTGGGCTTTCCTAAACACACCACGTCATTTGTTTTTTCAACAAATGACAGAAAGAAGGAATGGGAGAGCAGATTGAGAAAATGAAGAGAATGAGGGCAAAAGACAGAATGAGGGAGAAAATTAGAGAAAGAGGGAGAGCTGGAGAGACAGATAGAGAAACACAGAGAGAGAGAGAAAGAGAGAGCTCCTAACTAGGTCGTGGTGCAACGTCGTTCCAAATCCCGTGCCGTCCTCTGCCCGACATCCCGTGTGCTACGGAAGTCTGACAGGGCATGCTGGGTAATTGGCTGTGCCTGAGTCGCCATGGCGCCGCAGGCCACGGGCACATTAGCGGCACTCAAAGCGAATGAAGATCCAGCAGCCGCAGTGGTGGAAGCAGCGGCGGTAACGTCAGACGGGACAACACTCACCGCGGCAGTCCGGGCCTCTGAGAAAGGCCAACGCAATAAAGGCTAGTGGCAAAGCGACCTGATTAGCCTGACTGGTTGGACTGCAGCGTGGACTTAAGAAGGTCAAAAGCCAGAAATACTTCACACACTCTTGACCATGTTGGCTTCCCGAGCTCTGGCACTTGTCTTTGCAGATGAAGTACTGGAAGAACCGAGCAGATGCTGAAAACCGAGCGCATCAGATTAGGAACAGGAGGAGGAGGGTCATAGTTTCTAAGATTTCATTTTAACTCATTTGAAAATTTAGTTAAACTTTGGCTGATATTGTAGATCTTTAGTAAAGTGTCGCTTATTGTCACGCGTGAACAATTCTTTCTCTGCATGTGGGAGCGGTACTGCCACTGGTAATCCTGGAATCCTGGTGGCCTAGTGGGTAGCATACTTGCCTCTGAACCAAGAGGTCATGGGTTCGAATCCTACCTTTATCATACCACCACTGGTTCCCGGAGCAAGACCCTTAACTGTAAGTTGCCCCCTGTAGTTAGGGAATGGAAGCTGCTTTGGATAAAAGCATCTGTTAAATGCTGTAAATGTAAATGAACCCATGACCTTCTGATCGCAGGGGCAATTCCCTAACCACCAGCTAGGCAACCAGCTGCTTAAGTCGACAGCAAACCAAAGTATACCTTTAAATCCATCCTTCTCCTACCCCTTTGTCCCGCACTCGGGGTCGGGGGGATGGAACCTATCCCAGCTGCTGTGGGCGAAGGCGGGTACCCTGGACAGTCGTCAGCACATCACAGGGCCACATACAGAGACGGACAACCACTCACATTCACACCTAGGGGCAATTTAGTGTGCTCAACTAACCTTTAGTGTGCAATTTAGTGTGCTCAACCCCAATGCACGCATGACCGGAGCTCCTGGAGGAAACCCACGCGGGAGAACTCCACATAGAAAGACCCGGGATTCAAACCCATGACCTACTGATCGCAGGGGCAATTCCCTAACCACCAGCTAGGCCACCAGCTGCTTTAATCAACAGCAAACCAAAGTATACCTTTAAATAATTGGCCTTATTGTTCTAAATAACCAAATGAAACTGCAGGTTTAACTATTGGTATTTTGTGTTGGAGCAATAAGGTTTGAGTAATAGTGGCTGCCCCTTCAAATAAACGAATAAGCTAATCTAACATGCTAACTCTTCAACGTTAGAGATTTATTCATCGGTGGGTTTCCCAGAACTAAACAACAGCTTTGAATGCATCAGTAGACCCAACCACTTTTATCATTAGTTCACACTAAAAAATTATATCGCAAAATGTGACTTATTCAGATTTCTGTTTCTGATACTGATCAGTCAAAATGGTTATGAGGTATTTGCTAAGAGTTTCAACCTCCAACTAGGACGAAAGCTCATTAAAAACTCTATTATCTATAGTTTGTTCTTATGTATTGTGTATTACCAGAGGAGGGCAGACTAATAGTGCAGGATAACAAATAAGCTATATATGTATAAAAAAAAAGAATCATCCTCTCAGTTAAATCTCAGCTCTGCACATAAGAAGAAGTTCAATCAGGCACTGAAGAAAAAAACTAGCGCTAACCACACAGGTCAGAAGTGAAATTATTTGAATTTTCAGCAATTTAAAAGCAATATATTACAATCTACGACACGTTAATTGTTTATCAAATAGATGTTCGCGAATCGATAAAAGCTTGAGCACCGGATGTCCCTTCTGAGCGCAGGGTTCACAGCAACATATTTTTCATCATAAATATGTTCAAGATGCTCGAGCATTAACATTTTAATGTATTCTAAATACAGAGCCAACCCCAGTATTG
Organism: Brachyalestes nurse; assembly: GCA_037974405.1. Taxonomy (NCBI): domain Eukaryota; kingdom Metazoa; phylum Chordata; class Actinopteri; order Characiformes; family Alestidae; genus Brachyalestes; species Brachyalestes nurse. The sequence goes on from JBBPCY010072526.1 coordinate 8,848, forward strand.
CATAAGGCCTGCAGGGGATATAATAAATAAAGTATGCTAATGAAGTGTAAATTACTTCAGACTGTGCATGGGCGGCAGTAACATGATATTGTTGCAAAACAAATGCTGCTTTTATGAAAGGCAAATGGAAAGCTTCATTGTATTGTAGTGGCCATTCTACATATCACAATTGAATAGTGTGGATAAAAAAAAAAGAAATATAATTTTTAGTTTCCTCTTGGAGGAGGCCCACAAAGAGTACAGACCAGTCCCGTTTTTTTTTTAATTATGAAATTTCAGGAGGTTGTCGTCTGCGGTGAATTTATGGATGCTGCGTGTCTGAATTTGGAAAGGAGGTCGATTATGTTTGTGTGTTTAATTTGAAAGGCAAGACGTAATTATGTTGGTCAGCAGGGACAGTCAGGCACTCTACCATAAACTGGGTTTCCCAACAATATAATTAGACCCATCCCCCACCTCTCTCTCTCTCTCTCTCTCTCTCTCTCTCTCTCTTTCTCCTCCATTTTCTCACTCTTTGCCTTCGCAATCCCAATCCCTGCCACCTTTCTTTCACCCCTCCGTCTTTCTCTCCCCTTCCATCTCCCCACATTTCTCTCTCTGGGCCAGATGCGCGTACGAGTGAAGACGTGGCGCAATATGGGCTTTAATTGCACCTGAAGGACCATTAACTGCACACGGAATGGCAAACGGTGTATGGGACCACCTTCTAACAGCTCACTGGTGAGACACGGGGCTTAAAATGTGCAGTAAAGGAATGGAGCTGTCAACAAGCTCAAGAAAAGAAAATGAAAGTTCCGCTAAGAAAAGACATCCTCTCCCACCAAACCATTCTATGGGGGGGGGGATTCTACTCTGACCTAAAAATGACAACAAACAAGTGTGTGTGTGTTTTTTTTTATGTATATATATAAATATAAATGCACACATATACTCACACACACATACACTTTACATATATACATTATATAACACAGACTCTATTCTATAAAACAGCACTATTCTCTTTCCTGAAAATTCTTCCAGCTTGTTTAGAAATGAGCAGAGGAATGCATTTTGCACCATAAACACCTGATTCACACCTGAATCCGGTGCCACAAGCTCAGTACACAAAGGTGTCTGTCTCACTCTCCCTCCTTCATCTTCTCCTTTCCCTCTCTTTCTTTCTCAATCTCTAGTAACAATTTATTGTCTCTTGCCATGTAATCCTTTCTGACTCTTTTCACTATGTGTTTCTCTGTATCTCTCTCTCTCACTCACTCTTCTTTGCCATCTTTCCTGGAAGCAAATAACGTGTAAAAGTGGTGGAGGTGAGAGGCGACGGAGGTGTATTTGAGATGGCAGGCTCGCATTTGAAAGCTGAACCGCAGGCCAACTGTAATAATGAAGCTTGACTAACTGTAGACTCAGGGGTGGGGGTGGGGGGGGGAGAGAGAGAGAGAAATGCATGTACAGGAAATCCAATTTTGCCTTCTAAATGGACAGAGCAAATGAATGAACGAATGAATGAGACGGAAATACAGAAAGAATGCCAGTAACAGAGGGATCCAGAAGGACAGAGGAGGCAGCGCGAGTGAAAAGATGGTTTAGCTATAGCACAGCCTGTTTACACGCTTAAAGAGCCAGGAAATAACACAGCACTCAAAAGAAAAAAGGAAATAAAAACGAAAACAAATGAAGTTCTGCATTTACATAAGCGGATGCAAACAAAAGGACAGTCTATAAAAACTCTCCAGATGACCTAACAACAGGAAATGAACGCTCATTCATGCACAAACACACATCTGCGATTCATTGCTCAGACTTCAGTGGCAGAAGGTATATGTTGTATATATATTATACATGTACTACGTAGATATATATAGATATATACACCAAAACATACCCACTTATACACAAATATGTTGTTGCATATACAGTATACACACTATATGAACAAAAATATTGCTACACACCTCTTAATTACTGAATTCAGGAGGCCGCTCACTTCCAGTGAAGAACAATCTTAATGCTTCACCAGACCAGGACATTTTGGACAACGCAATGCTTCCAACTCTGTGGACCCAGTTTGGGGAAGAACCTTTTCTATTCCAGCAGGACTGTGTCCCAGAACACAAAG
>JBBPCY010072527.1:0-10963 GCA_037974405.1 Brachyalestes nurse
TTTTTGGAAGCAAGTACTTCAGTACTTTTACTTAAGTGAAATTTGACTGTATGACTTTCACTTGTATTGGAGTAACAAGTCGTATCTGTACTGTCACTTAAGTAATGAAGTTAGGTACTTTGTCCGCCTCATGTTATTTAACTCTGCGCATGTAGATATATGCATACAGAGAGGAGAAACAAGTATTATTTATTTTTTATGAATAAACCTACAGTGCTTTTATCCACTTTAAATTCATGCACCTGTCTGATTTTATTAAAAATGTATGTATTAATTAGTATTAGCAAAAGTATGCAGCCACATCTGCGCTGTGCCCATTCAGGAGAGAGGAGGCACAGACGCGGATTCCCATGGTGGTACTGAGATTTTATTAAACACAAAGCAAAGAGGCACGAGGGCCAGAAGTCAAATAAAAGGCAAACTCCTAAACAGACACAACTCAGGGTAAAGGTGATGGTGACCAGACAATGCAAATTGAGACAGACAGTCTATATATACACAAGTGCATAAACCAAAGACCAATGAAACCTAAACCTGATCCTTGGCCGGCTAAGAACCCTTATTCCTAACACTGACCGGGGGAGCGGCCCTAATGGCTGCTGACCGGGGACATTACATATACAAACACTATATTCAATATATGTACATAATAGTTATATAAAAATAGTTTTATATATTAAATTTAAAAAATTGTTCTGGTGAAAGCTGAACCTGAAGTCACTATTAAAATATTTCTAATTGGCAGTGCTGGTGACATAGGTGAAACAGAATTTGGAAAGTCCTAGCTTCAGTCCAGTCGCAATTTGGTTGATGGTGGTAGGTCAGATTTTGTTGACCCAGTGGGAAATCAGTAGCCTGCCAAGGTGGTTGAGTTATGTCTCAGCCCCTGTTTAAAAAGAGTAATACTGTGATAGTACTCTGATCTAAAGGCATTGGGCATTGTCAGACAGATTGTATTTAGGAGGAATGGCACTGGGGTGCACTGAGTTGGAGGTGATTGTTTTGTCATCCTTCCTATAGTGCACCACAGACATCTGTAAGATCCCAGAAATACCACACTCATGCCGAAATAGAGGGGTGGGAACATCATGCTATGGGACAACATTTGCGCAAACAGTCAAGTGGTCTCTGAGATTAGAGTTTAGAGATTTGACATTTTAACAACATTAAACTGGCAAAATTACTCAAGACTGTTTTCTAAAGAAGAAAGTGCTTGAATCTCATAGCCAACCTCCTGACTGATAGAGGAGTTTGAAATTGCAAGTGACTCCTATCTGTGAGCTGAAGACATTTTGCTGTAAGGAATCGACAAAACTGAACCTCAGTGCTGCAAAAAGTTAATCACTTCTAACTGTAGGCATCCTGAAGCTGTAATTACCAACAACTGCTTTGCAACAAAGTGCATCCTATCAATTTGTGGTATCTAAACATTTTTTCAATTTAATTAATAACATTATGTGTGCAAAAATTTAAGCTGAATATATGCACTGGTATTACATCAAATCACAAAAAACTAAAGTATCTGAATAGTGGTTTCCTCTGTACTCTTCAGAGTTCTTCTCAGCTATAGGGATGCAAAAGTTTGGATGACAGATGAGCAAATCAAATTTATTTAACATGTTCCTCTGTTACAGTTAATCTTATAAACGTTTGCACTCATGCCAATTAGCTAAATTGTTAATGTTTTTATTTTCAGCAGAGAGGTGCATGTATATTGTATATTGCATTGGATGACAAATGCACACTTTAATTTGTAATTACCACCATTTGGTGCCATTTGCTGAAATTAATTAATATTCAGTCATCATATTCTGTGGAAAAAGCATTTTAGTGCACACCCAATTTTTCCAGGGCCAAGAACAGATCAGGACTTTGGTGACTCAATAGCGCCTTTGCTCTGCGGAGGCCTATGTGTGGGCAAGTGGTCTAAAATGAGAAATGTTTGATAAAGGCCTTGTTAATCTCAGTGGTTTCTGTGTTATATGGCCTTGTTTATCGGTAATTGCACTGGTGTATAACAGCTTGTCATTGTTCTTCATTCAGAGGGCCAGAAGTCTGCTGAGAAGCCAGGCAGACAAAGTGCTTTTGGCACTATATATTTCATACAGTCTAATTCAGCCTAACCGGATTGCATTCTGATGTCTTCACACTTCCTTTTGTCACTGCATTGTTCATCAGCTTTTCTCACTGAATACTGTATGTAACAGTGACAGTGTGCCAGTGGAAGGCATGTGAAATAGAATGCAAAGTAGTACTACTTACAATACTCATACTACTAATAGTTTGTGCCATTCTGTCCTTTAATAGTAATACACTATATAAGATGGCATATATGGGTTTAAGTAGCTAAAGTGGTTCCAGCAGAATGTCCTTGTATTTACCAAAGCAGCCTCTCTTGTGTGACTTATGACAGTTATCGAACAAAAATTAATGTTCACATCACAGTTCAAAGAAACATTTTTCATTGAATTTTTTTAATATACTAAGTTAAACAATTACATTATTACTTTACATATATAACTTCATTACCATCATTAGCTCACAGTGAGAGATAATCAAGCTAGTACTTTATGAGCAAATCAAATTTATTTAACATGTTCCTCTGTTACAGTTAATCTTATAAACGTTTGCACTCATGCCAATTAGCTAAATTGTTAATGTTTTTATTTTCAGCAGAGAGGTGCATGTATATTGTATATTGCATTGTTCTTCATCTCCTTCATCTGCTTCTCATTCTTTCCCTCTTTCTCTTCTCCTTCATTCTTCCTTATCCTCTTTCTTCTTCTGCGTCCGCTTCTTCCTCTTATTTCTTTCTTTGTCTTCTTCTTTCTTCCTCCTCTTCCTCTTTTCTTCCTCTTCTTCTTCTTCTAAATTGTAATTGTTGTTATTGATATTAATGTTATTATTGCCATCTATTAAAAATAATATAATGTTCAAAAGCAAACTGTAGCTCTTTGTCATGAACTTTCATTTTTATTTGGAACTGGATGTTTCAACCTTACATTTTTGCTCCAGTCCTCTCTTGTATTTTATAAATGAGGTTTTGTAATACACTTGAAAACAGAGACATGTCATCACACACACCTTGTCATTTTTCTTTCCCTTTCTCTTCCGTTTGTTCTTCCCCCTGTGTCAGACGTCAGCCTGTTTCATCTTTGTTTTTCTTTTTTCTCTGAAACTCGGGCTGTTGAGGACAGTCGAATGATGCAGAGTCTCATTCTTCACTCCACTCACCATGTGAATCTTAGAAAAATGTCTGGGATGTTTAAAATTCATTCATAAAACTTGCAAACCCTTCCCTGAAAACCCTGATGTTTTTTGTGTGTTTTTTCTGTTTTAGTATGTTTAGTGTCTTTTTTTAATGCACCCTGTATTATTCTGTGTAATAAAGCTCTATCAGTGGTTATGAAAACCGAATGTGCTCAGGAACAGGATAAAAATACAGATTGCTCTGAACAGAACAAATATTTTAACTTCTTCGTTCTTCCCTAATTTAACATCCGTAAACCTGTGATGAGAAAATGAAAAACTGCTTAATTCCGTTATTGTATTTAAGTCTCATGTAAGTCTAATAGAATAATAGAATATTCAAAGCTATTAAAAAAAGGGTTGTGAAGTAAAGACATTGGCAGCATGCACGGACACACGTCTGACTGTTTTATAATTAATCTAACAAACACACACTCGCACACACACAAACATCTGACTATTCATGTTAATACTAATCTACCCCACACACATCCACATCTGTTTATTTTAAATATTAAACCCATACATGTCTGACTGTTCATTTTAAATATTTAAGTCACAAACATACACATGTCTGACTGTTAATTTTTTATATTAAAATTAAAATATTTAAAATAACATTAAGTGGGTTGGCTTACCCTCCAGTAGGGTCTTTTAGGGCCGTCTTACTATGTTGTGGACTGCGCTGGCTGTTACAGTAACTCATTAATTTTTAGAGATTTCAAATTAATTAAATTAGCCTGTCACTCATCCTCATTACCCCTCATTGCTCTTTAACAGCACAACATGGAGTCACAGCATTTCATACACATTGATTTCCAATGGCCACTACTGGGCCTACAGAACAAAGCTGCGGTTTTGACTTATTTTGGAGCCTTGTTAGATATCTTATCACAAGTTCAGGTTACAAGCCTCTCTTTCCCTCTCTCTCTCTCTTTCTGTAATCTTGCTAATCAGTTTAAGTGACAGTGAGTGAGCGGCTGTGTGCAGGCCAGTGGTGAGATTGAAGTACTCTTGGGAAACAAGTCCCAGCCTGGAGCCGTTTAGCCAGATTACAACATTTAAATAATTACAACCTTTTAATTAAGCTTATCTTTGTTTTTGTTAATGGTGTTGTTCTGCTATTGGTATGGAATTGATTTAAGGGCAGTGGCCTTAACAAACAATCTACAATCATTGGGAATCTGTTTAACTTTAATGTGGAGCATATTATCGTGTGGAGGCAATTGGAATGTAAAGGGATAGAAAAGAGTCGACCAATTTCAGGGGGAGAGGAGGAAGAACTGATAAAGCCAAGCAGAGCAGAACCCCTTCCTGAGTGCAATCTACTGAGTGCTAGTGGGAGGCAGTGTAACACAGCTGGAGAGAGAGACTCTATCTCAGGTGGATTTGCACAGCTGAGTCCTGCTCAGAGGCTGGTCTCAGTCACCTTGACCTGAGGTTGATCAGCACTGCTGAATAACAGAGCCATTTTTGGATCCCTCAAAAAATACATTTCCATTCTCAATAGATTCAATAAATTCTTTTAAGGAGTGTTTCAGCATTTTTCAACCTGACCTCTATTTGCTACATCTGTAGCATGCAGTCCCAACAAAGAAACCATTTTTACAGAATCACTCACCGAAAGGTTCATTAGGAAACCATTCTGTGGCATTTACGGCACAGAGTCCTTTTGGAACATTTAGTGTTAAGAGCATGTGAAAGAAAGTAATAAAAAATAAAAGTGCAAAAAAAGCACATGATATGAGATAGCAGAATTCCTCTTGGGTACCTAAAACTTTCAGTGGGTAATTCTTAAGAGAACCAATTCTGAAAAGATGGTGTGTGAGTGTGAAAAAACCTTTTGGGGGCCATTTTCTACCCAGTTTGGCCACATCCAATTCCACCTGCTTGCTAGGATTCTCTAGTCACACAGTACCAGCAGTACTGGGAGGGTGAAGGCTAGCACATGATTCCTCTGAATCAGCTGAAGCATCACTGCATCTAATGCTAATTTGCTTAAAGAACTGCCAATGCTATAATGTCATCCTGGTGAATGATTACATTATAGTGAGTGATGGGGGAGCGGGAGGGCGAACCGTCCTCTCCATCCTCATAGTGTTCTAGGGAAACACCATAGAGGGTCTCCTGACCAGCTGCATCTCTATCTGGTACAACGGTGCCAGTGCTGCAGACTGAAAAATTGAAACATAGAAACATCATTACAGCCTCTCTTCCCTCACTACAGAGCATCTTCCATAACTGCTGCATCAGAAATTCCTCACATCCCTCACTTCACTCTGCTTCCATCTGGCAGACGCTATCACAGTATTACAGCGCGATCGCCCACAAGCCTTCAGGCTCCTCAGCACACTGCCTGCCTCCCCCTAGCTCGCAACCTCTGTTCCAGTTCATCCCAAAGGTGTTGGATGGGTTTGAGGTCTGGCCTCTTTGAGGGCCATTCAAGTTCTTCCACACCAAACTCATCCAACCTTCTTTTGTGCACTGGGGCACAGTCATGCTGGAACAGAAAAGGTTCTTCCCCAAACTTGTGTGTCCACAAAGTTGGAAGCATGGCGTTGTCCAAAATGTCTTGGTCTGTGGAAGCATTAAGATTGACCTTCAATAGAGTAAGGAGCCTGAAAAACAGGTGTGTTCCAGTACTTTTGGACATATAATGTAGATGTGTATACATAATTTTTTTAATTGAGGTCTGTTCTGACATTAAAAATGCTGTTGTATTCTTTTGTGAATTTTAAATGCGGATGCTGCCACTACATTTCCTCTGCCTTTTCTCCCTCTTGCTCTAGCCTGATGGCTGTGGAATCAGCTGGCACTCCAAAGCTGAAAGATAAATTCAGTTCAAGTTGTGTTTCAATTTTAGATTCTGTTTTGAACTAAGTCAGGGGCAGAACATAGATGATCCCCCTGGATTAGTGAAGAGATCAGTGTGCTTAGAAGAAAACATAGGGCTGAGAGACTGTGGAAAGCTACTAAACTGACTGTGCATCTTCAACTCTTAAAGGATCTTTTAATGTCTTAAAACGCAGCTGTTAAGACAGCCAGGATGGCATATTTCTCCCAGCTTAGTGATGGTAATAGCTATAACTCAAGGTATTTGTTTAAAAGTATATATGACCATGTCAATCCTGTATGACAAAATGAGGCTTCTAGCACTACAGTAGAATTTCTTTAATGTTTTTACCTGTAAAGTTTACAAAATCAGGACTTCCGTTGTCTATCCTCATTCTTACAATGAGATGCAATGTAGAAAGTGCCTTTTAGGCCTGTTTCAGAGCATGAGCTTATTGTTTAAAGAAGTAGCTGTGTTGAAGACCCCATTATTTTATCTCTTCTGAATAGTTATTTGGTCACTGGTATGGTTACTGACATTTTAAAATAAAAAGCTACAGTAAAAACTACAAAAGAACCTTGATCAGTGTGAACCAACAGCTTATAAGTCCAGAAATAAACACGGTACAGGCACAGCACTCCTCAGGGCTATGTATGATATTTTAATTAATGTGAATGCTGTGGAATATCCCGGGTTTAATCCTCTTAGATTTAAGCACTGCTCCTGACACTATTAATCATACCATTATGATGAGTAGATTAAAACAGTGGGTATCAGAGACTGCACTATCCTGGTATTTATCAAATAGAATGGTTGCAATTATGGCTGGTAAAGAAGTTTCCTCATCCTCCCTGCTCACACGTGGGGTACCTCAAGGCTTAATTTTAGGTCCAATTTTATTTCCTCTATATGTGCTCCTTCATGGACATGTATTCTGTTGAACTGTCATTAATTTTTCTTTGTTATTCTGACAATTTACAGCTCTATCTGTCTCTGGATCCAATCCATGTGGTTAGGGTATCAGTTCTTCCACTCTGTATTAATGATGTGAGAAATTGGATGTCCTAAAAACTTTCTTCAGCTTAATACTGACAAAACAGAGATTTTTTTAATTGGCCCACAAAGGAATACAGCTCACACAAAGCAGGCCTTGGGGTCATTGGCACATAATATTAAACCCATGTCTAGCAATTTAGGGATGATCTTCAATTCCAACTTTGAACCTCATGTTAATAAAGTGGTACACACTGGCTTTTATCGGATTAGAAATATTGGGAAGGTTAGAACATCTGTATCCTGGAAATACACAAAAAATAATACATAATTTTATTGCATCTTGCCTGCACTATTTTTATGCCTTATTTAGAATAGCTTTTCTATTAGTTATTTCCAGGTACTACAGAATGTTGCAGTTAAGTTCAACTTTATGACTGACAATGTCAAAGACTGGTTCCTCTTTTTCAGGAGGGCTTTAGTAACAGCAGTCCTTAGTGATGCAGCAAACATCCCTGAAGGAGAGCCATATACAATTTGAAAAACCTTGATTACAACACAACTGAAAACACTTCATTGTTTAAATGGGCAGAATGTCAAGTGTGCAAGTAGCTGGCTAAAGATGCAACAATATTTCCTCAAGAGTTGTGCCTTCAATAGCAGTAAATTTGGATGTGAAGGCCATATTTTTGTGTGTTAATAATAGATGTTGTGTCGCTGCTTGACTGCATGGATGCTTTGTCTGATAGATTCAATTTTGCAATGGAAAAACATTGCAAACTCGTTACACTTTTCAGCTGAAAATGTAGGGATAACTGCGTGGGTTGATTTGTTAACCTATGAGCATGAGTGGTGTTAATGTTCCCATTAATGATATTAGAGAAGTTAGATAATCTAGCCGTGTTTACCTCAGACTTGTAAATGTGGAGGCTCTCTTTGAAATCTTTGAAATGTTCAGTTTGAAGCTTTTCTGTCTTTCTGCATTGTGTCTTGATTCATGACCACTGTGGAGTTGTGCCAGTCACATCCTGTGCCAGATCAAACGTGTTAAGCAAATGAGTGAATTCTTTACTGCTGCCATTTGTATTAAAGCACTTTAACAAGTCAAGTACACTACCAGTGCACCACGTATCCATTTATTCCATCAACTCCAGATTCTTAGGGCCAGAAAGTTGTTGCATGAACAACTATAAATGAAAATGTAAAATGAAACAAGTTTCCTGGCTAAGATAGAAGAATCTGTACCAGTGCAGGTCTGCCTCCTATTACAGTTTTTCTCAGTCGCTTCCTCATCAGAAACACCATTCTCATCACTCTTAATGCAGTTCTCAAAACAGGAACACAGTCTCCCACACATATGAGCATTTCTCATCTGACTTTGGCAATTCATCAAAACAGTTCATGCATTCATCGCTGAGAGTTGCAGGTCTCTCGCTCGCTTTGATACTGTGGCACAATGCATTACTGTCATCAATCAAATCATTTTAAACTTCTTTCAGGTATGTAGTAAAGAGTAAGGCCAATCACACACTGTCAGTGGTAACAATAAAATTGGTCTTCAATTGAAAATAAGTGGAATTACATGTTCTCATATAAGAATCAGTTGAAACAAAGAGAAACACGTGTTCACAATCTTACATCACAGGTGCATGTCATGCCTCTAAATTACATTCACACAAGCAGATCTATAGATGCTCAGGTTCCGCTCAGGTTCCACTCAGTGCATAGTGCTAAAAGTGGAGCAGGAAGTTGTGAGAGGGCGTGAGGCTCGAATGGCAAGAGGGAGAGGAGCACGCACAGGACAAAGAAGGGTTCACAGAAGACAACCGGGTAGATATTAGAAGGTCACTGCAGAAATATGGGCAATAATTGTAGATCATGTCATCAATCATGGTATAAGCTTGGCCTCAGAAGAGAAAATATCAGGTGTGACATAGATGCACTGATGTGGCCTAACAGGGAAGAGAGACTGGATGCCCCTTGAGAGACTTCACAGCATATCTGTGTTCCCCCTGCTCTAAACAGGGGGTATGTAATTTGGTGCAGGTTTAGCCAGTTTCTCAGTTATAGTAATTATCTGTAAATTTAAAAATGTTTTGTGTTACATTTTATTCTGTGTTGTGTTTTTTTCCCCTCTACATTAGATTTGAGTATGGATTTACTGAAAAGATTAAAACATTTGCTGATTAAGTCTCGATGCACTGGTGAAAGTGTTTTATTCATTTGTTACAGTGTTGAAGTGATTGACTGATGTTGTATGTTCTGACACGCGTGCACAAGGTTATGATTGTTTTAGTGGCTTCTGCACAGGTGATTCAGTGTTAAGAGAAATGCATGAACTGCTTTAAGAGTGGTGAGAATGGTGTTTCCGATGAGGAAATTGCATGAAAGCAACTGAGAAAAACTGTAATTCAGGTTTGAACTGTGGGTTGAAAAAACATGCACAAGATTTTTTCATGACTGTTCAGGTAATAGCTGCCTGACGGACAGCAGCTGGAAGGTTCTGTGCAGGACTTCCCTTCACCTGACTGAGCTGCATGTTGCTGACTGCTCTCGCCTGACTGATGCCAGTATGAAGTATATTGGAAGCTTGAAGAACCTCAGCAACCTTACCATCACAGATTTTGTCAAGTAGGAAATATAACTATTATAGAATGAGACATAATTATGAAGCAGTATAAAAGTCTACTGAAGAACCACCATCATATTTTCAACTTTCCATTTAAACTCAAGGTAGTCAGTCAGCCAAGACATAAACCATCCAAAGTTTGCTTCTTTAGTTTTTCAATTAAAAAAACCTGGACAAAAGTGTATTGCAGAGTAGCATAGAGAAAATCCTCATTTCTCCAGAGCAATAATGTAAAAGCCAGACACCAAATACACTATTTCTGGTTTGCTACCCATATGTAAATTAGACTTTTCACCAAACTACACTGTACTCTAGTCTGTTTAACCAAGTTTTCTTTCTTATGGAATTGTTTGTATGTGTGGCCCAGATTAAGTGATGCTGGGATGCTTTGAATTGCTGATGGATCATCTGCCTGAAAACTGCTAGAGCTCAATCTATCCAACTGCTGTCTCATCAATGACCTGTCCATCACGAGGCTCACAAATACAAGCTATGTGAATTTAAGAAGCTGTATCTAAAGGGTGATGTGTGTGTGTGCATGTGTATGTCCAGATGTAGCAAGCTGAACTCCCTGAGTTTGTGTTACTGTGAGAATCTGACAGATAAAGGCTTCGAGTGCTTGGGCAGCTGTCCTTCGCTTCTCACTCTCGACATCACAGGCTGTAACATTCAAGATCGGGTTCAACTCTGCCTTCTTCTATTCAGACATTTCAAACTCCATTTAGTGTACAGGTGGGCGATATGACACTTGACCTCCTGTTGTCTTGTAATACCCTTAACGTTACCAGACAGCCAGTCAGTGCTCACCTTTGTGAGCTATGAAACCCATAGACCCATGAATGCAGTTCACAGTAAAAGGTCAGACACTGCTATGTTTAACTCACAATCTAAAACTTCTTTCACAATTTGCAGTTTTGTCTGCCACAGTGCTATTGTGACTAAAGCTGAACAGCATACTATTAATAACCAAAATAAACAATTCATCCGAATAAATCAGTAAAAAAATATAATGGGACTACAAGCTCATATCCATATATTGTTGTTCTGTGCAGGCTCTTTATATTTCACAAAACATGATGATATTGATCACAAATATGAATTTCATCCCATATTGCCCATCACAAATTTCATATCTATTGAATTGATCCTCGGTTGAAAACACAGTATTTCTTTTCCAGGGTTTGAGAGCACTGGGTGCAAACTGCAGCCTGAGAAAGCCGAAAGCAGCTGAGTGCGAGTGGATAACAGATACTGGAATA
>JBBPCY010072528.1:0-10963 GCA_037974405.1 Brachyalestes nurse
CAAACCTCACTCCAGACCTGATAGTTGACATATTCTGATTGATCAGTTGAACACAAGGAGTTTCAGGCATGGACACATGATACAGCACATTAATTGACTGATAATGTAATTAACCAGATTGAGATTTTTTAAAAGAATTATACATTTGCATAATTCATTACAAGACAAAGCAGTTAATTACCTTGGCTTAACTGTTTCTTCATTTGATGAGTGTGATCATATACTCCAGGATAAAAATAACATCCTGAAGGTTGCAAGGACACTGCAAGCAGGATCTCTCCTTGTCAGTTACTATAGGCAAAGTTATCAGGGTGAATATTAAATTTCTATTGCCAAAGGCAAATTACAAAGGACCCGAATGGTTGTGGGACACGTGTCAATCAAAGTGCAGAAACTCCATACTGAAATATAATTGCAAAAGTTTGCTTCATCTCAGTCTGACATTGCCAGAGGGCATTATTTTGCATGGCATGTGAAGAATTACGCAGGAACTCTAAAACGATTGTAGCTGGCATCTTTTCTTTTGCAGGGATGTTGCCTTTCATGGGTAAAACAATCTGATGCATGCTTTTAAAAGGGGTACGGAAAGCATTTAGTTTTCCTTAACCATCTGTGTAAACAAATGACTGAGGTTTAAACACTCAATCTCAAATGTTCCACTTTCCTCAGATGTAGTTGATCAGCCAAGAAATGTTTTGTTTGTAGTTTGAATTTTGCCTTTTTTTTTTTTTAAGAACTGGATCTATCACGCTACGAATAAACACTAGAACTCAATAGTCACCTAAATCCACATCACTAAAACTACAGTATACACAAAAATATATCAGTCTCAGCCTGCTAAAACTGTATCCAGGCACAGGTGGCACGGACTCATCTGGTTTAGGACACAGCATGACATACTGTGAGGTAAAACAAATGAATACAATTGCTATGGACAGCCATTTAATGTCATTGACTATTTTTTTCAAAAGCCTGGATAAATTACCTGGGTCCTCTGATTTCAGATCAGAGGACCCAGGTAATTTATGTGAGTTATTGTCACAAAGACTGATTCTTAAAGTGCTTCAATTTGGGTCAATAGAAAGTTTGGGTCAAACCAAAAGTTTCCTTTAAGGAAGTTGTGTGTATACTGAGTATGTGTTTGGTTGGCTTGATGACACACATGAAAACAGGCAGAGGGTCTCACACAAGTGGGCATTTCGCCAACAGCGGCTGTGATTCAGACACAGCAAGTATCTCCCTGACCACCACACAGGCTGCTCGTCATCTGTGGACAGCCACAATTTGATCCATTCACACGCTACTGCATAACGTCAATAACAAATCACTTCTTCATGTTGCACTCAAACAACTTCAGTTTGTTTAACATTCAGCGACTGTCAGTCAGGGTTTGATGTGCCTGCCACTTCATTTCCATTTACATGAATTAATTTGGCAGACACTCTTTTCCAGAGCAGCTTACAAATTGTACAAACAATGGAGGTCAAATGTTTACAGTTTACCTAAATAAGTTTATGACCTGAAGACTTTAACTTTAATACATATTCCTATCAGTAATAAACATGGTTTTCTGCTGTTCATTTTAGGGCATAAGGCCATGTGTATAGCACTCAAAAATAAAGGTTCCTAAATGCCTCTTGAAATAGCTCATTCATACATACAAACAGAATTAGAGTTAACTCATTTAAATAATGCTAACTGCACATTCTATAGCACTTTCTATTTTCTCTTTTATCAATACTCCTTTATTTCTATTATTACTTCCATGATTTGATTCTATTTTGATCTGTTTTATGCAAAATCCATTTCTGTAATTCTGTAAGCACACTGAATGACCTTTTGAGTATGATGTGCTATATAAATAAACTTCACTAATTGGTGACTATTCCCTGTCATTAATTGTTAGTAACATCACCCACAATTAATCATTTTTAACTGAGCTCTGAATGGTATGTGAATGGCCATTAATTAAAGCATTATTCATACTTGCATTTCTCGCTCTTAGGGTTAGCTGGTGCAAGGCAGGGCACACGTACCATTTGCTTACACATTCACAGTCAATTTAGAATCCATAATTCACCACTCTCTGGGAAAGAGAAACCGGAGACCCCAGAGGAAACACACACCCGTCACGCACACAGGTTACGTGACACCCAAGGGTCGTCGGAAGTGAGCATTGCTCAGTTATTGAGTCTACATCCCTAAACTCCTCAGTCATCCAGATCCTCTAACCGTGAGTACTCCGGCTAAGCCATACCTTTGTGTGTGTTTGAGAACGCGGATTCCAGTGGGAATCTCTACTCTTCCTGAGAACGTTCTTATATCAAAGTGCGTGGTCAACCAACTCTCTCACGTTACTCCCCATCTGGGTTCTTCCACCACGCTACACTGGGATTGTTTTGATTTCTTGCTATCAGTTGGCTCAGATGCTCGGTCCTAGCAGCTTTTAGAGCCTGTCTATAGCTACTCATACTGTCTTTATATGCAATTCTAAAAACTTCTAATTTAGTTTTTCTCCATAAGTGTATACATTTAAAGACCTGAACATTGTTTATATCCTAAGTGCTTATCATTCGATCCAAGGGACCATGTTCTTCTAATAGTTGTTCATCTTTTGTGTGTGTATGTTCTTTTTGCAGAAAACTGTCTATGGGGCCAATGTAGTAATATTTGAGGGAATCTTGGCATTTGCCAATAAGGAACTCTTGAAGGTAAGTTCATATTTTTAAATCTCTGTACCTCCACTAAAAAAGAGGACTATTTGAATGACAAACACAAGTCAAATGAAAAAAGAGGTGGTGTAGAGATGTGAAAGAGAAAATCAGAGCAGCTGGTAGTGGACACAGTGTAACTGTGAGTATGAAAAAGCACAAGAAGTGAGTAGCTTTAAAGACAACCAGGGAAACAAGGCTGCCTCTCTAATTTCTATCTCTCTCTCTCTCTCTCTCTCTCACACACACACTTACACACTTATTTGTTACTGCTTATTATTCTAGTGCTTTTGTTGTGCAGAATACTAAACCCATAACTATATCTGTGTGTATACAAATTGCCTCAGACTACAGCTGACTTCACAGTTGGTAGTAATTGAGGTATTTCTGCCTGTATTTTTACACATCACCAATACAGCTGAATGGGCTAACAGCTTTTATTGGACTCTATGTATGTTGCATGGTAGACATGTATTTGTGGCATAGTGGTATAAAGGTTATGACAAAACCACATTAACTAAAATTCTGCCCATCTGGAACTTTGCACTCCAACCCTTTGCTTCGAGGACAAAGCTGGGCTTTCTGTCAGTGAGAATCTCACACTTATAGCCTGACTTAAAATTATTCTCATTTTGCCTTTAAACATCAAACTAGCTGCCAAATGACTTTTCAGATGATTGTCTGCTTTATTTTCCCCCATACACCTTAGTTTTCTTCTCTTTCAGTGAAGCTACCTGGAGGTGCAGAGAACAATGAATTTTTCAAGTGTTTTCTGGATTGTGTTGGCCAAGTGCTTTCTTTCAAGTGCTGCAGACTGGGCCGGTCAGGCCAGAGGAAGTGAATGGGTGACATTTGTCCCTACTGACTTAGATGTCGCCCCTTGTTCTGTTCAATTCTTCTGAGAACAGTAGCTGCAAGAAATCCATACAAATTAAAACGGGAGTCATTTTTGTGGCACTGGCAAAGAAGCCGACTTGAAGTGATTTATGGCTACCACAAAGTCAGGCCCGAAGTAGAGCAGTCAGAAGGAGAATAGCACATTGAAACAGCCTGTGAAGCTGTCAGCTAATTAATGGATGGGGCTTTACTGTTTCATTTTTAGTGAATCACGAGTCTTGTGAAAGTCTTGTGCTCTATTGCTACTTCTGGAGAAATTATGCATTTCTTGCAGAGCAAAGTGTAATTTACATCTTTGAGCTTCTGCACTTTACCTTTTATGTACCCTATCCAGCACACTCCATCTCTGAGCTCTCAGCAGGGACAGATCTGCTGGCATTGCTGTCTGTGTGGTTTTTTTCTGTGTTTGTTAGTGATTTACCGTTGCCTGCCTGTTGTTGCGCCCCTAAATAATGTTGAGTCTCCAGGTTGGTCCCATCAATACAAGCCACCATTACCTCTGCCTTGTTTCAGACCTTACTGCTGACAACAAATCATTTTCTTTCAGTATGCTATGAGACTGTGGTTTTCAAATTGCTAAATAAAATGCTAGCGTTAAAAAAAAAAAAAAAAAACAACAACAAAAACAATCTGTTCTTTGGCTCTTCTGTCTTCAGGGATCCTATCTCTGTATTTTTGCTGTGTCCATAAGACTTGGGATACACAATTCTTGTGTCATATTTTCTAGAACCAACCTGTATCCTTTTTCCTCACGTGTATTGCCCACAGTTGCTGGACATGAAAGTGTTTGTGGACACTGACTCGGACATCCGGCTGGTCAGGCGACTGAAGAGGGATATTTCGGAGCGAGGCCGTGACATTGGTGGTGTCATAAAGCAGTACAATAAATTTGTCAAGCCTGCTTTCGAACAATACATTGAACCCACAGTACAAGTGGCGGATATTGTGGTTCCGAGAGGTAAGTGGTTGTGAATTACATCAACAGGACTGTGCGTAGACATGCTGTGGTGATTTTTAGTTAAAATGTGTGTACCTTATGCTTCCCTGTTCTTCCTCAAGGTGGAGAAAACTTTGTAGCTTTGGATTTAATTGTGCAGCATGTCCATAGTCAGCTTGAAAAGGTATGTTCATGTAAAGGACCTACATTTGTAGCCATAGTGTTAAAATAATGAAAAGCATGTACATTAAATAATTTGTGGACGGTGTAAACTCAGAATAGGCTTCATGCATGTCACTATCTCAGATAGCTGATATTTTTGCATGGGTGTGTATATGAAACCCAAGCCATGGTCAGGGTTTCCACAGGTCCTTGAAATCCTTAAAGTTTGTGAATCTGAACAAATAAGTTCAAGGTCCTGGAAAGTTTTTGAAAACAGGCATAAAAAGACACTGTCCTTGAAAGTCCTTGAATATTTTTGGGAATTGAAATTTAATGGATGACAACGTGTTATTATTTTGCCACCACAAGTTTGTTTAAAATTATGCTTATGCCGACTTTTAATTTGCGAAAGTTGGTTTATTCTTCGGTAGATTTTTGGCACTACATTTTTGTTTCCTATATGTAGCCAACGTAACGTGTAGAGCAAGCACACTAAGTTTTATATTTATTTTTCACCTGTTTTTTGGCCTGATACTCCTCCCAGGGCTTTCAAGATAGACACACCGTTCCAACTCTGACACGTCGGGACCGATCTAGAATAGCGTGCTTGTTCACAGCCTCTTGCTCTGCCTTGTCATTTGCTCATTACTCCCGTTTTTCCGGCGAAGGAAGTCCCATAGGGAATGAATAGGGCTCAACTTTCAGATAATCAAAAACCCACCAAACTTCATGTGATACCTCAGGTCAACTTCCTCGACACACAAACGTGGTCGGTGATGACCTGCAGTCATCTTTTCCTTGTCTTTCGCTCGTCCCTTTTCCCCCCCATTCACTTGCATTCATTTTTAACCCAATTGAAATGAATGCAGTATCAGATGAAACTTTTAGGCTTTATATAGTGACCAAAACTTCAAATGAGACCTCAGGCCACGCCCCCAAAGACACACCTGTTTAAACTGCACTATATGGTCAAAAATATTGGGACACACCTGTTTAATATGGCCAGAAGTATTGGTACAGAGCTTTTTCTGGGTGGTTGCTAAGGCATGAAAGGCAGTTGCTATTGTTTAGAAGATTTAGGAGGTTGCTATGGAGTTTCTAGGGTGTTTCTTGGCAGCAGGCCCATTTCAAAATTTCTTCAGGTCACAGCTACGAGATTCTGTGTTCAATCTCAGGCCTCATCAAGAAGAAGTGCTGCATTTGAGCAAGCACTCTTTGCATGTTCTCTGCGGAAATGCAGTCTAGTTTGTTTCAACTAACATTCCATAAAACAGTAATGTACATCCTTAATGTATGTAGCATGGACATATCCATGCATTGTGGATATGAATGTAGGTTATGAGTATTATTGACATGAATGTAGGTTTTACATTTAGTCCACTTTCTTGCATTGATTTTGTCCCAACAACGTCTAGGCCACTCACAGTCTTTTGTTGCATTTGCATCTAAAATTGTTTATTGATAACATATTCAGCGGTAGCAGTAGGTAAATGCTGCCATGTGTGGTCCTTGAATTTGAGGATATTGGTCCTGGAAAGTCTTTGAAAGGTCCTTGAATTTGATGTTAACCAAGATATGGGAACCCTGAACGTACATTTCGATTTCCACCTCATCTATAGTTAACTGCTGCTCTTGTGCTGCATTGCTGGCTTCCTACTGCTTCACTTGGTGAATGGGTTAAATGCAGAGGAAGTATTTCACACTGTTCACACTGTGTGCAGTTGTGTGGTGTGTACACACATGACTGAAATAGCCACTTTTTTCTGGGTGCGACTATAATAAAAGTATTCGGGGTTGTTTTCACGAGCGCTGCTTATACAGATAGGTACTGTAGTGTTTCTTTTGTATCAAAATAATAAAAGAAAATACATTTTTTCAGTTTAGTTGTTTATACAGCCAAACATTTTTGGCCACTGATATTTTGCTGATTTCTGATTTCATAGTAAAGTGTGTGTGTTAATATAGTACCACAGGCTGAAGGCAGTTCCTTTAAATGCTTTATCAATGATCAGTTTTTTTGATGTAGTTTTTGTTATTCAGTTTGAAATAAGAATGCATTGTAGGGTGTATTAAAGCTGTGTTTTGTATGTTTGTTTTATTTCCAGGACCACACGCCTCCTTTAATGACTGCCAGGTGTCTTGGTCGAAGTTCTGCAAGGTAAGTCCTGAACGTCCGAGTCCTACTGATTCGAGACCTAGTGTGGACTTGTTTTGTCTCCACATTGTTTTGAGTGCTGAATGTGTGAGCATATTCCTCTTTCTGGGTTCTAGGAGAACATTCAAGGGAAATCGTTCAGTTTCTGGCTGTGGCTGGACTCTATTCTGGAGCTCATTAAGAAACACTTGCTTCCTATTTGGATTGACGGGTGAGAGGTCGTTCGCTCGGTCATTGCTCAGCTGTATTTTGAAATGGCTTAATGGAAATTAGTCTTTTTGCCAGCAAAACAAGCCTTCATGATGCTTCCTGACCTTCAGTTGATTTGCACTGACATGCTTTGCCCAACAGGTGGCAACAGAGAGCAATAACTGCCTATGACTTGGAAGGCTCTGCAACTAATATTGCTTGCTGCACCGTTTCTCTTGTAGCTACATCATGGGATTTGTCAGTAAGGAGATGGAGCGAGCTCTCCTGAAGGACAAGGAGCCTGGAACCTTTCTGCTGCGCTTCAGCGAAAGTCACCTGGGAGGAATCACCTTCACCTGGGTGGAGCAGGAAAATGGTGAGCATTTCCACTGCACCCTGAGAGTGAGGTCTTTTTAGGGAGACTTCAGACTTTTACACTATTTAGTTTGGTTTTAGTTTTACCTGAGGACGTTCTGCAATTAAAATAATGACTGTTTTTTATCAAGTGTCAGTCTATAAAATGCATCGTTTGTACAGTATGACAGTGATATTTGAATCCAGTATGAATATGCGGTGTGTGTAGTTTTTATTGCCTGACAGTAATAATTGTATTAATTTTAATCCAGTCTGAATCTGCAGTGTGTGCAGTTTTTAGTAATTATGAATGGATTTGAATTCGGTATGAATCTACAGTGTGTGTGTGTAGTTTTTATTGCCTGACAATAATAATTGTAGCGCTTGTAATCCAGTATGAATGTGTATGAAACTGAAAGTTACTAAATGTTCACATCACATTGTGTAGCTCTGACGTGAACATCCAGGCTGTGACCTTTCATATCCGGATATCTGTGGGAATATGGGGAAATGACACACATACTTTAATAGCAAATTATGTAACACAAACTCATCTGGTAAAACTCTAGCTTGAATAGTGCTATGCAAACCTCCATCAAACTTTCTGAGATAACTGTAAAAAAGAAATTATGCAAAATGTTCAGTAAGCATTACATTCAAAAAACGTTTTAAAGAGTTGATTGTTGAACTGCAGGTATGAATATTATCTGGGAAATTGTAATAGTGTTGGTCTCTGAAAGCTTGCAGAATGATAGATGTAACTACGTTTGTAACATGATGAACAGCTACAGAAATGATTCTCAAGCAAACAAACCCTGCCAAACAAATCTGTTTTTCTAGTGATAATCTTTTAACCTTCACTTCATACACTGTGCATTGTTGACAGTGACTTGTGCCAAATGAGTGTGGATTGATTTGGCAGGATGTCAGGATATTTCTGTAAGTGATGTGGAAATAAGGAAACCCCCTGACTGGAAGCGTATGGTGAAATGCTGTCACCTTCTGACTGTTGATGAGAGTGGAGTCAGCTCGACGTGGCTTAATGCAGTAGATCTGAATCTTTTTGCAGGCGAGGCAAAGTTCATCTCAGTGGAGCCGTACACCAAAAGCCGCCTCAGCGCTCTTCCCATCGCTGATATCATACGGGACTATAAAGTTATTGCAGACGGTATCGTCCCCGAGAACCCGCTTAAGTTCCTTTACCCCAACATCCCCAAGGACGAAGCGTTCGGGAAGCATTATAACTGTCAACCCAACAGAGGCAAGTCTTCAACCCTTTATCTTGCATGCTCGTTTTACATTGTGCTGTTTGAGTAGCAAAATGAGTTTTTACTATTTTTACATTTTTAAAGGGCCTATATCCCGGAAAATCCCATTTTAATGTACTATGTAAAAATTATAATTTAATATATGCTACTGCATAATGCACTCCTCACTACTCAGTTCATGTGTGGAAACTAAAATGGATAAACAGCCTCTTTTGAATTAATTGTTTTTGTGATGTCACAGAAACCAGTGCATTTGCATATTACTACCTTTTCAGCCTACAGCAGTAAAGCCCCACCCATTCGCATTAAAGTTATAAGGAGTGTTTCCAGCAGGACTGGTTGCAGCCTGTTTAATTCTAAGAGAGGTTGGAAAATGTTCCAATAAAATTTACTGTTTTACCTTCATAGACCCTGACAAACATCATAAGGGAGGGGCAAAAGGTAACAACAACAAAAGGGAAAAAAGATACAGTACAAAACAAATGTGGGATGTGGCCTGAATGAGGGTTTACTTTACATTTGCCAGGGTTTTATTTCACAGCATAACCTCTCATCTGTTGTTTCTTTTACAGTGTGTCCGTACATACCAACAATTTTGATTCCCATCTCACCTTTGTGAGTAGATGAGTTTTTACGCTTTTGTATTGTACTCCTTGTTATATGTTGTTTTTTTTTTTGTATACATGTTTTGTCCATTGCTGATGTCTACTGTATATTACTAATGCAGTGCAGCATTTAACTTTAGACATATCGTGTCTTGTGCTTAATGCTATGCCATAAATAACTGTCCCGGTGAAGTGAACTCACTATTTTTATGACTTTTTGTTTTGTGGCTTTGTTGAACGTCTGTGTTTCTGTGTCTCTTCAGTACCACTCCGCCGCCTTGCTCCTCTCCAGAGCCCCCTTTGTCCCCAGGGATGTCCAGCATGCTCAGCGAGCACATCAGTGCCTATGAGATTGAAAGTGTTGTAAGTTTGCTTTCTTCTCCCTCGCAGGGACACTTTGTCCAGCAGGTGGTGCTAGTAAGCAGTTTTTATAAGCCAGAAGTGTCGAACTGTAGGTCGTAGGCCGGTTTCTCTGCATTTAAAGAGCCTGTGAGAGTGTGAGTGGTCACTGTCAGTGCTGGAACTTTATCTTTTCAATTAGAGATGGTATCGATATCTAGCTCATAGCGGCTGATCAAATGTTGGAGGAGAAAAGTAATGAATTTGATCCAGTGGAGGAACAAATCGAGCCTGAAGCAGCACACACTCACACTGTATTATATCACCTTGTTGGATGTGTGTTTTGTTTTGGGGGCTAATAGTGTCTTTCAGCAATTTGTGAGTTATATGCCACTTCTAACTGCTTTAATCTTAAGTGAAGTGTTTCAGCAGTAATACGTGAGAGCGTTTGGGATTATTGGGAGATAATAATATCTCACTACACTTTGTCATTTACACTTTACAAACTGCAGGCCATTGGTTTGCATGATTTGTTAGCCCCCTTTACCCCATTTATTAATGGTCAAGACCCGGGTTATTGATAGATATAAAGTTCTGCTGGGGCAGAGGCCCCCACCCTCCATTACCATATAATTTTTTTGAAAGTCTGCTGCATATGAAGTGAGCTGCAGTTTGTGCTTTCCCAGCTTCCCTTGCTTAATTCATTTCCGTTGCCACTGTCATACTCTTACTGAAATACCTACTAAAAAAAAGATAAAAATATAGAGATTTATTAACATTCTCAACATGTTTTATGACAGGAATGGCTTATCTATATGTGCAATTAATTTAGCTACTGTTTGTGGTTAAATCTACATTAGAGTTTGGAGTACAAAACATCCAGTCTTTTGTCGTGATTATCAATCTATAAATTAAGGCACTGCCAAATGAATTATTTTGTTGTTGAGAGCTGAATATGAGATTTTGCTGGGGCTCAGCACATAATAGGGGTCAAGCGGCGGCTCTGGTCAAGACCACCAATGTCCTGGTATTATTTGGGTGGTGTGTCATTTTTAGCACAGCAGTGACACTGACCTTGGTAGTGAGTGATATGTGTGTGTGTGTGTGTGTATGTGTGTGTGTGCGTGTTTGCGTGTATGTGTGTGAGTGTGGGTGTTTGTGCGT
Source organism: Brachyalestes nurse (assembly GCA_037974405.1). NCBI lineage: Eukaryota > Metazoa > Chordata > Actinopteri > Characiformes > Alestidae > Brachyalestes > Brachyalestes nurse. Next base: position 10,782 of record JBBPCY010072528.1, read on the forward strand.
GTATGTTTGTGTGTGCGATTGTGTGTGTGTGTGTTTGTGTGTGTGTGTTTGCATGTTTGTGTGTGTTTGTGTATGTGTTTATGTGCGGGTGTGTGTTTGTGTGTGTGTGTGTTTGTGTGTGTGTGTTTGTGTTTGTGTGTGTGTGTGTGTGTGTGTGTGTTTGTATGTGTGTTTCTGTGTGT
>JBBPCY010072529.1:0-10963 GCA_037974405.1 Brachyalestes nurse
TCTCTCTCGCTCTCTCTCGCTCTCTCTCTCTCTCTCTCTATCTCTCTCTCTCTCTCTCTATCTCTCTCTATCTCTATCTATCTATCTATCTATCTATATCTATATATCTATATATATATATATATTAGGGGTGTAACGGTACAGAAAGGTCACGGATTGGTTCACACTATAGTTCTGACATAACAGTACGGTTCATGATACAAGTTAAGTAACAAAAAGTTCTAAAGAATGAGTCTTGGTTTGTTTTCGTTTATTTAAAATAAACAGCGGTGTATTAATTATATTTTCATGTATGTGTAATGACGGAGAAGACGTGATTGAAGTAATGCAGATCCCTACGGCATCACAGAAGGACCAAAAAACGCCAGTAAATCATAAACCTGGTTCATAGTGTGGTGCCATAGGGCCATGTCTTCTCTGTCGTACCATGTATTCTCCGTACGACATCATGTACCGAACCGTGACCCATGTACCGTTACGTACGTACGTGCATGCGCGCGCGTGTGTGTGTGTGTGTGTATATATAGAAATATTAGTTTAGTACAAAGGATATTTTTAACATCCAAAAACTGCAAATGAGCAATCAAACAAACAAAATACTGGAATGTAATTATGTGCAACAGCAGTTTAATATAAATATATAGTAAATCTATGAAAGCGGTACACATGCTTTAATGGTAACATGGTAGAGGCATGGATATTTCTTCCTATAGATACAGCTGCATGTAAAAGTTTACACCCCCCAGTCAAATGACATACTTTGTAAGTATAAATTAGTACACACCCTATACATGGCTAATCATGGCTAAGTTTAACATACCGGACCAAAATTAAAACCTGCAATATAAAGTGAGCGCATAGACCTTTCCCCCATGTTTTCCATTTAGATAATAGAGTAATTATGTATTACAATGTCCAGAGCTGTTCTCTGTAGAGTGTTTATTTATTTATTGTTAATGATACAGCACAAGACGATATGAAACCTAAAATGTACGTTCAGTAATCTTCATGTTTAATATTTTATTTTTGTGTTTCAGACCGAGGAGACCCACCCTCTCAACTGGAAGCCAGAGATCATCAAGAGAAAGCGCTTTTAAAGTTTTTTTTATTCTTTTTTTAATTACATTTTTTGCTGTTTTTTGTTGGCACGAATCCAGGTGATGCCATGTATCCCCCCATAAAAGCATCAGCAGTTTTACAGTAACATTTAAATGAACTTCACCATCTTGAACTTTTAGTGTAAATGTTTTTTCTGCCTCCATTTGATTTACACACAGAACTACAAATTCTGCAGTTGCAGCAGAATCTAACAGCTGGCTCAAAGCTCTTGAGCTACATGAAACGAAGCTTTCCCACTGTTTGTAAATGTGTTTTCCATTCCTCATTAATCAGTAAAGCTGTTGAAATATGAACTGTTTCAGTCTGTCGTCTTTTCAGAGTAAACCATTAAAACTCTTCTAGTGAGATGATTCATTATTTGGAAGATGCCTTTGTCATGAATGCAGCAATTTGTAAAACAAAGAATCCACCAAAAGCTGAGTCTGCTGTCTCAGCTTAGTGTGATAACAGCACAGTTTTATTTGTAGAGCACTTTAAAGTATTCTCTCACTTTACAGCAGGTAAACAAAGTAAAAATAACTGCAGGAGGTAAAAAATGTGTATATATGAGTATGCTTCGATCAGTTATAACATTAAAACCTCTGATAGGAGAAATAACAGCTATCTTGTCACAGTGGTACCTGTCAAGGGGTGGAATATATTACGCAGCAAGTAAACAGTAGGAAAAATGGGCAAGCGTAAGAAACTCTCTCCGTTTGCTGTGTATGGGGCTGTGAGGCTGCAGACCAGTCAGAGTTCCCATTCTGACCCCATCCACAGTCAAAGGCATCATAAATGGGCGTGTTAGCATCAGAACTGGACCCTGGAGCACTGGAAAAAGGTGGTCTGGTCTGATGAATTATATTTTCTCTTACATCATGTGGGTGGCCGGGTGCGTGTATGTTGCTTACCTGGGGAAGAGATGTGGAGACTGTGGAGGGAAGGCTACCTGGCAGAGGCAGTGTGATGCTCGGCGCAATGACCTACTGGGAAACATTGAGGTTTATGTGGATGTTAATTTTTTATAGTAGCATAAATATATATATATATATATAGAGAGAGCGAGAGAGAGACATGTATGTTTGTACATAGATTTATACATATATAGATTTAATTATTAATTACCCCTTTTTTTACACTCATGTTGATCTGTGTTGTATGTTGCACCTACGTTACAGGAGGACATTATTTCGTCTCACTGTGTACTAAGCAGTTCTGGCGGAGTTCTTAAACACCGTGACCACTCTACTAGACATATCTAACCAACGGTTATTGATGCAAGTTTGTGTTGATCATCAGAGAGAGAGAGAGAGAGAGGGAAAGGTTTAGAATAACTGGATGCCAGGTGTTGGGTAATTGGATGGTGCAGTTGAGTGGTTTGTCCAGCAGGTGGCCCTGTACCTCTGAATCGCAGTAAATATCATGCTTGTTTAGGGCTTTAGTCGAGTTAGGAGTAGAATTTGTCTTCTTAAATAACGCAGGTAATAAAGTGCTTAGAACAAGAATACCAACTTTTCCAAAAACCTTGAAGTGAGACCAGCGGTCCCGGGGCGGCGGTGTTGGGGGTGGGGGTGCAGTGTGCACAGGAGGCAGGAGGGTACATCTCTGACTGTTTAGCCGTGCGTGACGTATAATTGATCGATCGCAAGTGGTATTTGGCCCAAAGCAATGACCAGCCTATATCAGATAGATAAAATAGATTTTCAGCGTGAGAAATCGGAGGTATGGGAGCGTGTTAAGCCAGTCAGATGGGTGTGTCTCACCCTCATTGCGTGAGAGTTGCCAGCCCATATCATTGTACTAGAGACTTAAATGCTGTTGCACCACAGCACCCATCCCACCATATCCTACAGTGTTTTGACAAGTTGGGCAATCTCAAAATCCACTATAGACATAGAGAAGAACCAAAGGGGGCATGGGCGCAGAAGGGGGGGGGGTGCTGTTAAATTGTTTATGCCCATGCTCCCAACATTTGTCTAGGACTGATTTAGTAGGGTAGTCCTGTTTGTGTCTCTGCAGTGTTCAGTATGTCATACTTAGTGCTGGACTGGCCATCGGCATACTGGGCATTTGCCCGGTGGGCCGATAGTAAATTTGGGATGGTGAGGTAAATTTGGGCCGGCGCGGAAACCCGTCAGCACCTCCCACACCAAGGGGCACTGATGGGGGTGGGGAAGACCTTGAAGCACAGATGATGTAGTGATGTATAACTCATACTCCTGTTTTCTGGTTTAAAACGTTTTATTTTGCATATCTTAAATCGAAAACCTGAACATGCCGCTCCTGACTCATTGGAGGTCTCATACTTGCACCTCAGCTACTTCTTAGAAGACATCTCATAATATTAATTTCCTTTTTGCACTTTTTCTGGATATGTTCTCCATAAGTTAATTTATGGTCCATCCACACTCCTACAAACCTGGAGGAGTAAAACGATTCTAAGACAACATTTAAAACATATAATAAACATATAATAAAATTAAACAAAATGATAATGTTGTGATAGTCTCTGATTTAATTTAAAATAATGATTTTAGGTAGAGAGGAATAAACATTAGTTTAAGTCGAAATGTTGAGATATTAAGTCAAAATTTTGAGATAAGTCGAACTTTTGAGATATTAAATCGATATTCCAAGGTATTAAGTCGAAATTTGAAATAACTACGTCAAAATTTTTAGATATTAAGTCAGAATTTTGAAATTTTTAGATAACTAAGTCGAAACTTTGAGATACTAAGTCAATATTTTGAGACAACTAAGTCGAAATTTTGAGATATTAAGTCAAAATTCCAAGATATCAAGTCATAATCTTGAAATATTAAGTCAAAATTGAGATAAATAAGTCAAAATTTTGAGATAAAGTCGAAATGTTGAGATATTAAGTCAATATTTTGAGATATTAAGTCAAAATTTTGAGATAACTAAGTCGAAATGTTGAGATATAAAGTCAATATTTTGATATATTAAGTCGATATTTTGAGATATTAAGTCTAAATTTTGAGATAACTAAGTCGAACTTTTAAGGTATTTCGTCGAAATATTGAGATACCAAATCGGATTTTTGAGATACAGTGTCGGATTTTTGAGATATTACGTCGATAGTTTGAGATAACTAAGTCGAAATTTTGAGATATTAAGTTGAAATTGTGAAATATTAAGTTGAACTTTTGAGGTATTAAGTCGAAATCGTGAGGTATTAAGACCCAATTTGGAGATATTAAGTCAAAATTTTAAGCAATGATAGTGGTGACTGGGTTTATTCAAGAAAGGAGGAAATGTATGAGGACTGGATCAAATGCTTTGATGAGCCTGTTGGTGTATAAACATCGTAATGACATAATAATATGCAAATTATTTATATCCCATAAACTTTGGGTCATACCCAACATTTTTCTAATTTACAGTAAGTCTCTATCTTTAACCCCTTTTAAAGCCACAAGCTTTTGAAATATAGATGTCAAAATCCAGTAAAAAAAACCCTGGCACTTAAAGGGTTAATATCTCAAAATTTCGACTTAATATCTCAAAATTTTGTCTTAGTTATCTAGAAATTTCGACTTAATATCTCAATATTTCGACTAAGTTATCTCAAAATATCGACTTAATATATCGAAATATTGACTTAGTTATCTAAATTTCAACTTAATATCTTAAAATATCGACTTAATATCTCAAAATATCAACTTAATATCCCAAAATTCTGACTTAGTTATGTCAATTTCAACTTAATATCTCAAACTTTCGACTAAGTTATCTCAAAAATTCGACTTAGTTATCTCAAAATATCGACTTAATATCTCAGAAATTCAACTTAGTATCTCAACATTTTGATGGAATACCTCAAATGTTCAACTTAGTTATCTCACAATTTCGACTTAAAATCTAAATTTATACGTAGTTATCTGACAATTTCGACTTAATATCTCAAAAATTTGACTTAATACCACGAAAATTCGATTTAATATCTCGAATATTCAACTTAATATCTCAAAATATTGACTTAATATATCGAAATTTCAACTTAGTTATCTGAAAATGTTAACTTAGTTATCTCAAAATTTCGACTTAATATCTCAAAAATGCATCTTAATACCTCAAAATTTCGACTTAGTTATCTCAAAATTTCAACTTAGTTATCTCAAAATGTCTATTTAATATCTTAAAACTTCAACTTAGTTATCCCAAAATTTTGAGGATGATGAAGTTGAGTGTTGTGTCCAACAGGTGGCGTCCAACAAGTCAAACTTTAGTGGAATTATGTGTTGAATTTGTTTTTTTGAACAAAATTATACAGTTAAGAAAACTGCTAACATTACTAACACAACTACTAATAAAACTAATAAAACAGGTAATAGCAGTACTACTACTACTCATTCAGCTGTGTGCTAATGGCACAGCTAATAAAACTTATAATACTATATATAAAACTTATAATCCCCTCCTTTAACAGGCCTGAGATCTCAGCAGTTTAAAGTAACAAATAGATAAATAGTGCCTCTTTCTCGCTCTCTCTCTCACACACCACACACACAAACACATACAGTGTGTGTGTGTGTGCGTGTGTCCATCACACATCATGTTCATGTGTCATGTGACTGAACAAGCCCTGCCCCCAGCCGAACGCGTGCACTCTCCTGTGAGTGAGGATCAGTCAGTCTGTGACCTGCACTGGAGCTGGAGCTCAATAAGGGCTTACACACTCTCTTACACACACACATAGCAGGGTTGGAATAATGCGGAATAAACCATTTTTCCCAGTAAGTGGACAGTGTTTCAGCATCTGGGACTGAGGATCATGACTCTAAGCTCAAGGCAGGTGTGTGTGCAATGTGTTCAGTGTTGGAGCCTGGCCAGGTGAACATGAAGCCTCACCTGTTGACTTCACTGCAGTGTGTGCTCGCTGTGCTTGTGTTTATGGGGAATGGCCTGTCTGCCCAGGTGCACCACCTCAGGCTTTCTGTCCAGGAGGGTCTACCAGCCTCCACGGTGGTGGGTGATCTTAGAACTGCCTTGCCATATGGCACTGGGGTCAGTGGCTTTTTCATATCCGAAAGTAGAGATTCAGACGTGTTCAGAGACCTGGAGATAGACTCAGACTCTGGAATCATCTCCACGGCTGCCGTGCTAGATCGAGAGACCAGGGACAAGTATGAGTTTGCAGCCGCGACCCTAACCGGAGAAGTCATCAAGGTCACGGTGATAGTCGAGGATGTAAATGACCACTGGCCTAAGTTCCCTGTAGACACTGTGGAGCTCAACGTGTCCGAACTGAGCCCCCCTGGCTCACACTTTGAGCTTCCTGGAGCTCTGGACCTGGACGAGGGTCAGTTTGGAACTCAAGGTTACAGGCTTCTGAAGGGTGAAGCTGAGGAACTTTTCAAAGTGGAGCTCCGCAGTGGAGCAGGTGGTGCCATTCTTGGCTTTGAGTTGGTTCTTATGGAGAAGCTGGACAGAGAGGGCCATGATTTCTACAGCCTGATTGTTGAGGCCTTTGATGGAGGTATGCCACCAAAGACAGGACGACTACAGGTGCATGTGAATGTTCTAGACGAAAATGACAACCAGCCTGTTTTCAATCAGACCGAGTATCAAGCCGCTCTATGGGAAAATGCCCCACTTTTGACACCTGTTTGCCAGGTGTATGCCAAAGACCCAGATTTCGGTAACAATGGCCTAGTCGCCTACGAGATCAACCGGCGCCAGAGTGACCCCAATGAGTTTTTCATCATCGACAAAAAGACGGGAGTCATTCGCCTCAATAAGCCACTGGACTTTGAAAGCCAGCCCTATTTTGAACTCATAGTGACTGCAAGGGACCATGGGATCCAGCCTGAGTACAGCAGTACATTTGTGGGCATCAGAGTTCTGGACGTCAACGATAACCACCCGAACATTAACATCCTGTTTCTGAGTGAAACAGGAGAACCAGAGGTGTCTGAAGGAGCTGGATTTGAAGAATACGTGGCCAGGATCGCTGTCTCGGACCCAGACCTGGGAGAAGTCAAAAAGGTAGTATTCCTTTTAAGTTAATAGCATTTAGTAATAGCAATAGTTTTAGCATTTGTAATGCCTTAATTAATGTACTTCCTTCATTCATTTTTGTAAAAATAAGTCTACAAATATAAATAGTGCCCCTTAACACTTCGTCAAATAGGTCAGCGTGTTCCTAGAAGGCGGAGAAGGGAAGTTCACTCTGAAAGCCACGGACGAATTCCTCTATGCTCTTTGCGTGGACGGCCTGCTGGACAGGGAGCAGAAGGACTTCTACGAGTTGACTGTGGTCGCCTCGGACTTTGGCTCTCCTCCTTTGAGGAGTGAGAGAACGTTCCTCTTGCGAGTGACGGACGTGAACGACAACCCTCCAACTTTTGAGCAAAAGGCCTATGAAGTTCACGTCCTTGAGGATTTACCTGTCGGAAGCTCAGTCCTGCAGGTGAAGGCCCATGACAAGGATGAGGATTCTGCCATGTTCTACTCAATCCTGCGGTCGGATCAGGACTACTTGGTAAACATTGATCCCCAGACTGGCCTTATTAGCACAGTTGCAGGTTTGGACAGGGAAAGGGATGCTGACTTGGCCTTCCTGGTGGTAGCAGTGGATGGAGGGTTTCCTCCATTAACCTCTACAGCCACTGTAAACATTCATGTAGAGGACATCAATGACAACAAACCTGTGTTTACCCAGCAACTCTACAATGCAACCATCCAGGAACATCTGGCCACTGGATCCTGCTTTTTACAGGTAAACAACCTTAATGACTGCACCAGCAAACTAAGTATTCAACTGTAAAAAAGCTGCATTAACAGTTACTTCTATGATTAATCTTTTTCTATTATCTGATTAATTAATTAATAAAACTATTCTGCATTTCTTTCATTTGGCTGCGTAGCCGCTGCCTTCATATCGCCCCCTATGCTTACTGTAGTATATCGCAGTCTGTCAGAATGTGAATCATAAAAACGTTATAGAGCATTCTAGAGCTCTTTTGTTTTTGACTTTTAAACCACTTCAGTGGAAAAAATGTATGTCTGTATGTGAATGGAGAACTGCATAAAATAATTCAAAAAACCCTTCAATTAGATTTTCAGACCAGCATGAGATGGGAAGTTTGTTCTGGTCTAGTCTTCTCAGTGTTTACACATTTTCTGATATAAATAGTTAAAGAAAATATAAAGACCCAACATTTTCCACAGTGTATACAAAATACGCTGCTATTTCCTGACCCTATTAAGCAAATTTGGGATGGTAAGATAATGTCATATGGGACACAAAATCACAGTGGTGCTTATGCTTGGCTTTCAAACAAGAACGTATAAAAGACCAGCATCCAGAATGAGCGCTCTCACGCTTCATCTACAAAAACACTCGGGTGGAGACGGCACTAACTGACAAAATCAAGAGTGCTTTCTCTTGTCTCTCTTCTTGATACAAAGACAGCAGTGTTACAGCACAATGCCACACACACACATTTTGTCATCCTGTGCGTGTGTGTTTGTGTGTTTTGTATCCTGGTACTGCCACTGTTGCCTGGTACAAACAACTAAATGCAGTCGGAGTCATCCAGTACTACATTACAGAAAATATGCTTTACAATAATAATAATAACAATAATAATAATTTCTTACACACTTATTTCTTATACACTTATAAACACATCCTGATTTCTTGGCCTTCGCCCAACATAGGATGCTGCCATGGGAATATCCCAGATTTAAAACATACAAACAATAAAAATAATAATAAAACATTTTATCTGATGCAGAAAGTCTTTATGCAGAGCATCAAAATCAGACAGTCCAGCACAATATAGCTACTAGAATTAGCATCATTTAGCATGAATAAATCATCACACACTCTCCTCAGATCATATATAGGGCTTCAGTCATGTAGAATGGACTTGCTTATATGGTTTCTGACACTGTACAACTCACTGTTATTTATAAACATGGACTAAAGTACATAGGGAATAGAGAAACAGAGATTTCTTTACAGTGGTGGTGAATGGAACCAGTCTTCAACACATGGCGGTTTTCTCCGGGATCAATAAAGTTTTCTGATTCTGATCTCAATTATATTTACTATCCAAACACACCAGTGAACCCATGCCTGTCTTCTGAGTGTTCATATAGAATGGTAAAAAACTGGCAATTCTGAACTAAATCTCTTTTCTTTTGGGACTGTTTTGCTTCATGACACTCTGCATGTATCCCTCCACCATGAATGGGTTTAGTTTTAGACTAAAAGCTTCTCAAAACTCTGGCAAAACAATGTTTCAGCCATCAGGCAGCATCTTCATTATCATTTCACATAATAACTGTGAGGTGCTTTTAGAGGGAGATATCTGGTTACTTTCACCACCACTGTGAACAATCGGTAGATTCCTCTAGAACAGAGCGTTTCATCAAGGGCTTTCCGTGCTCTTTCAAAACCAGCAAATCGTACCTAAAGCACCTGACTAATCGTGTTGAGGCACTACAGGACTGCCACCCACACAGAAAAACACAATCAGCAGCACAGTGGAAAATGAGAGCTGATCAGTATTTGGCACAAAGGTCACCAGGAGTGTCTTGAGCCAGTAATTAGGAAGCGGCCAATCTTTGTGGTCAGTTGTTTTAGGCCTCAGTCCACATTCATTGCACTCACTGATTTGGAAATGAATAGTCAAAAACAAAAGCCCACCCGTCCTGGGCTCTGAGGATGACGGACCAGCTTCTGATGAAGTGGGCTTGATTTACTCTTAGTGTTTTATATTTTTAGTTTGCTGTATGAGTCTGGTGTAATCAGTGAGATTTGGGCAACAGATCTTAACAGATCTTTTGTTCCAGCAGAACAGCTTTGCATGAGTTAAAAGTGAAGTTATGAAGTTCATTTTGGCACGCTGTAGTCTACCTACCTTAATTTACCCCTGAAAATACACCAAATCTTTTCATTAATTTTCCCCTAAAATTAGATTTAAGGCATGAGTGTTAAACCCCTTCCTCTTACATTTAACACGTTCATTCAGGAGGTTCTATGCACTTTTCAACTTGGGAAATTAAGAAAAATTAAGGTAATTTAAGGGATAAATTTACGGCGTTTGTTTTCGTAGTGCCAGTCTTTGCTGTGAGGGGTTCCATATGCAGTATATTTGTTTTGCTTTATGTTATTATCATTTCAGAGCTTCTCCACATATTTGGTGATGTCCATCTCCCCCTATTAGTTAGGACCCTCCCCCCCCCTCACATGCTGGTACCAACACTGTGAGGGTGAACACGTGAAGCTTCACCACGTCTTCGTATATCACAGTAATGCAGAGTGATCGGGGGGTGTGGTGGGGCGCGACCCTACCAACTTGGACTCCCAACTGCTGGATAACTGAGACGTTGCTGATGATTGAACTTGACGTATATATTTTTTGACGTGTTTGCAGCGCTAGTTTTTAGGGGTGTAATAATGATTTGAAACATTGTGATACTGCTGTACAAAAAACCCCCATGACAATTCTATTAATTATAATATCTAATGCTGCTGCATCGGTCCAACATGTTCATGCACACGCACACACACACACACACACACACACACACACACACAGACAAACACACTCCTGCCTCCCACCTCTAGTGTTGTTAGTAGATTGGCAATCAGTCAGAAAACTACTACAGTAACAATGGTAATGAATAATAAGGATTACTTATTATTATTATACTCTATAACCTTCAATCTTTAAAAACTTCAGACCTTTAAAATGAACCATTTCAATCAAATCACTTCACTTATAATAATCAGTTAAACAAATCAATCATTGTAATAATAATAATAATAATAATAATAATTATTATTATTATTATTATTATTATTATTATTATTATTATTATTATTATT
>JBBPCY010072530.1:0-10963 GCA_037974405.1 Brachyalestes nurse
GAGGTAGAGTGAGCGCAGCTCGCAATGTTCTAACTCTCCTTCTCTCTTTTTTCTCTCTCTCTCTCTCTCTCTCTCTCTCTCTCTCTCTCTTTCTCTCTCTTTCTCTCTCTCTCTCTTCTTTCTCTCTCTCTCTCTCTCTCTCTCGCTCTCACAATCTCTCTCTCTCTCTCGCTCTCACTATCTCTCTCTCTCTCTCTCGCTCTCACTATCTCTCTCTCTCTCTGTCTCTCTGTCTCTCTCTCACTCTCTCTCTCACTTTCTCCACACTGAGACTTAGATCTTCACCCCCAACTGCACTTATAAGCATGCTTTTAATCATTTAGCACTTTCCATCTATTGTCATTTGGGATTTCATTTTTTCCCCCAACCTTTCATTTTTTTCTTTTTTTTTCAGTTAAACAGAATGTTCAAGATGTTTCAAGCTTTCATTTTTTCCCCCACTCTTATTTAAAAAAAAAATGTTTTGGCCTCTGAAAATACAAACAAATGTTTTCGTACGTTTTGTTTTCATATTTTAATGTTTTGTTGTCTTTTGAAAGGACTCTGGGTGGGTGGGTGGGAGCCTTTTGTACCGCTGGCCTTCGTCTGCGAGCAAAAAGCTGCTCTCACTCTCTGTCTTGCATTACACACATAATTAATGGTGAGTTGACAGACTTAATTAAGAAAGCATGTTGCGATTAGATGGAGCTTCCTGGGTATTTTTAAGGATTTATTTGTTCGGAAATCCCTTTCCTTGAAATGGAGAATGTTGATGCTCTCATGTTAACTGTATGAGAAACATACATACAGCACAGATCCATTGTCAGCATGTAGGACTGTATATAAACTAATGAGGCAGTTCTCCCTAGATGGTCCTGAGGGAGCAGAACCATTGAATTGACTCCAATGTGCCCCAATACCACAGGGCTCTAGCCTACAGCGTACTTTATCTCAATTGGATTTGTATTCTACTCTTGTCTAAGGAATTAATATTTTCAGCGGTTTCTGTCATGTTTCGTCCTCAGGTTTTTTCAAATAGTGAGAGATTTGATATGATAGAGTCGGATGTGTTTTTTGACCTCCCAGTTGACCCCTTTCTGGGGCCAGTATGGTGGTCAGGACCCCCTCATGGGCTCCCTCATGAGAGTGTGAAACCAGAGTGCTGCTGCTAGACCGAAACATCAGCCTAACCCCACTGGCCACGCTCGTACCAGGCTCAGCCAAGCAACATGTCAAACAATTTAGAGTTCTTTTGTCAATTCTCTTTACTTCTGTTCAGCACAGATATTAGAAGAACAATATTCTAATAGAATATAGTGATAGAATCTCTATGGCAATGCGCAGGGATGCTATTTTGTTAAAGCTCTCCCAGTACTTTTCATACTTGTTACAGTACTTTTCTCTCTAGTTTAATACAAGTCTTTTAGGCCAAGTGCTGATGTCCTAATGTGTCAGAATAACCACCAAAATTATTAGGAGGTTACAGTAGAATCAACCAAACAGGCCTTGACTTACAGTGGATGGGACCACGTCTGCAAATCCTAAATATACGACTGACTGAATAGGACCAACAGTGGGTTTCTGTCGATAGTAAACAGTGGAAAATCTATACCAGGACTGTTAAAGTTGTCCAGTTATTATCATTATTATTTATGTTTGTTTTTTTGCATAATGCTCTAAAAAGGACTAAGTCTATTTGAATTTGGGGTTCCTAAGCAATGTTAAGTACAATACTGGAGAAACACCCTGTGGGGCATCATCTCCATTCTGACTCAGAGGAGAGCATCTGGAAGGTGATTTCACACAGTAGCAGTTACACAACAGGAAACTAGAGCTTCTGCTGCAAAGCCCAAATCCATTGCCCCGCAGGATTTAATGAGACCTTAGTGGAATAATATGATTTTGGAATTTTTTATAGCATCTAAAACTATGAGACCGCTACAATTTATTTTTAAATCAGCATCTCAGTGAATATGAGAACCATTCCATGCCAGTGTCTGTTAAATTCCTACCCAAGCTCCTATTTCTGCTTTATGAGGGACTGATTAGTGATCACCAGAATCAAATCTTATTTAATGAGGAAAAGTTTAAAGCACTGCTGTAATCAACACTCTCCTCTTGCAATGAGACCAGTTGGATGGAAAAACACCACTAGAAGTACGTCAAAGGTAATTATTGCCATTTTGTTTGAGTGAACAAGAGAATTATTTTCTTTGAGTTATTCAAGTTCTGTAAACACTGCATCATTTCTCTTTTTTTGATGTTTTGTAATTTCCTTTACAATTCTAGAACAATATTTTGATTTGGAAATGAGGAGAAATATTGTCTGCAGTTCTTAAAAACTAAGACAAAGCCGTTCAGTAAAACCTGAGAAGCACAACATTTTTTTGTTAAATATATATCATGGATATTATACATGATGTTGATGACAATGGAAATGATTGGACATTTATGCATAATCATCAGTAGTACAGTATGATTTAGTCAGTTGGTCAGAAATGTGTAAGATATAATAATAATCAAAGCAATGTATAATACAGAAACGGGCAAAAATAACTGTGCCATGTTTAGAATGCTACACGCCAAAATCCATGCAAACAACAGTCTAAACATTCGCATGGTTCCTTAAGATGCATGATGTTTTGTAATGATATAAAATATAATTATATATTTTTTTAAATATATATATATGCAGTATATATATTACTTTAAAGAATGTTTTAAACAGTATTGATTGTGTTTTGACAATATAAGAAAACCTTTGCATATTGTAAACTATAGGCTAGTGACAGTAGCAAAAGCTCAGGCACATAAATTCTGTTGAAAGATGAAACCCGTCAGTTGAATAACACTGGACAAACAGCCGAGGGCACTCAAATGATCCAAACAGAAGTGGCACAGAGGCTGAAATATGTTAGCTGGTTTGAGGTAACTCTAGATTGTCATATCAAAGTTGACTGTGCAGATTCCTGATTTTGCACACTGTGGATTGTTTTGTCCTGTCGAATGAAACAGCGTTTCTGTCTCCTTATGACCTTGTGTCCGTAGGCAAGGCTTGTTTGAGATCTAAGAGGCCAAATTCTTCGAATGGTCTTGGCTTTGGCTTTGTGCAGTGGTACCACAATTTTCTTATTTGAAACACATTACACCAATTTTCTACTGTGACAATCTGGTATTGTAACAACAGTACCATTGTGGTGAATTGGAGCTACCGCCACTCATTGCTAAAACCTGTATTAAGTATGTGCTGCTGCTACTTTGATAGCTTGAACACAGGTGTCCTCTGTCATGTAGAAAAAGGCACAAACCACAAAGAAGTGCAACCCCACCAGTTTCAAATCAGCTGCAATTAAAAGGCGATGATGGAAAAGTCTCTTACATTCTGTGATTTGAAGGATATGTTTATTTCTGTTATTTCATGGAATTGCCCCTCCCTAAACAGCAGTCTGGCTGTAAAAGAGTTACTATAGTGCTTGCCCACCCACGTTCAGTTCTGTCTGGTGGGAGAGAATCTGAATCATGTTGTACTGATTTGTGCCGTTGTCATGACATCAGTGTTGGGAGTAACGCGTTACAAAAGTAACGAATTACTGTAATGCATTGCTTTTTACTGTAACGCGGTAATGAAAGGCATTACAGAAACAATTTGGTAATATTTTACTCGGTACAAAGGTCAGTAACGCGGGTTACAATGCAGTTTTAACCTCTCAGACAGAACAGAGAGATGAGTGGAACTGCAACTGATCTAACGTGGGATAGTACTGTTTTTAACCATGAGCCCAGCTCAGTCAGATACCACATCACCTTCCACTGACTGTGTAATGAGCTAACTGAGCATCATGAGCTACATTTAGATTCCCAAATCCATATTTCCAGTTATTTTGGTGAGAGTAACTTAAACGTAATGCAATAGTAGTGTAATGCCTTACATTTTAAATACAAATTACTTTGAAGTAACAAGTAATAAATAATGCGTTACAGTTTTGAAGTAACTTGCCCAACACTGGTAACAGTGTATTAGTGCTGCAGTGGGTTGTAGAGTGTGTAACCGCTTGATGTATGATATATTACAGTGTGAAGTTTATTGTAGGTAAACTACATCCTGTTTGTCTGTCTGTCCTTCTGTCTAACAAAACATTAGAGTGTAATATACAGTATTACAGTGTGTTATTGATATTTGAATTGAAATGATGCAGTGTGGTGAAGAGCAGTGGAGTTTAAGTCCTGTATGTGTGTGTGTGTGTGTGTGTGTGTGTTTGGGGGGTAGAGAGGATGGTGACCACATGGGCCTTGCTCTGCTCATTAGTGTAGCATGTGCTAGCCTGTTTGTTGTGGAGGTTGTTTATGTATGGGCAGTGTGTGTGTGTGTGTGTGTGTGTGTGTGTGTGTGTGTGTTTTATACGTACTGAAACCCATCAGAGTGAAAACATGCAGCCATACATCCGACTCACATCCCCTCAGTCGGGCTCTGTATGAACGCGGTATCAGAACGTGGTTCTTTCCCCAAAACACAGGCCTGAGATTCAAAACACATCATTAATGTTGAAGTTATATCACTTATTAATATCATTCAACGCAGTTTAGGCCTCCTGCAAGTCTGGAGCACGTCTTCACCCGCGTCCTTTCTGTCCATCAGTCCGTCCATCAGTCCATCAATCCATCAATCTGTCCATCAGTCCATCAGTCCATCCATCCTTCCATCAGTCTGTCCATCTTTCCATCTGTCCGTCCATCTTTCCATCAGTCCATTCATCTTTCCATCAGTCCATCCTTCCATCTATTTATTAATCAGTACTTCCATCCATCCATCTATCCATTTATCCATCCATTAATTTGTCCATCCATCAGTTTATCCATCCATCAGTCAAGTCTGTTTTAAAGTGTTCTGTGTTCATTATTTCTGTATTGTATTGTGATGTTTTCCATCAGTGCAGTATTACTGCAGTGTAAACAGTGGCTGTGCAGATTTTTTATTCATGTAGAAATGATTAGAAACTTTAGAGTGAAGTTAATTAAAAATTAAACGTGGGTCTTCTTTCAGTGTGGACAGTAGTTGAGAGGTGTGTGTGTGTTTGGTGTGTTAGTGATGGAGGAGGATCCCTGTGGACTATGTTCATGTTCTTGGCTCTCTCTGAAACATCTGCCTGGTGCTGCCCCACTGCTGCCCCGGTTCTGCCCCGGTGCTGCGGGGGTCGTGTTGCCGGGGACGGGCAGGTGTTGCCGTGGCTGTCGTTAGGCAACCAGCTGCGCTGTCACGTCCGTGTCATCCATGACCCTGCGGCGACCTTTCGCTGGAGCGCCGCTGAGAGAGACCTTGACGAGAGTCACGCGCTGAATATCTATGAAGGACGTGGACACACACACACACACACACACACACACACACACACACACACAGCCAGACACGGCTGGAAGCCGGGACAGGTTCTCATCAGCGCTGCCAGTCAGTGGGAAAAACACACCCCGTCTCAAGTGTGTGTCCTGCCTGCCTTGTTGTCAAAGTCAACAATCACAGAATCTGAAAGAGCCCAACTTTATTCAAACAACAGCAGAGCTCGCTCTCGCAGGACCCGCCGAGGAAATCGGCCTCATCTGCTCCCCATTATTTTCAATTAGATGTGCCACAAAAAACCCTGAAAGATCCTGCGCTGCTGTTCCCAGTGAACTCCGAAATTACACAAGCCGTGATTTCCACTCTGCCATGCGGCCACGACTTGCAGCAGCACTGCTTTACGCATGAATAACAAAAGGCAGGAGGAAAACATGTCAGTGCGGCGAGAGCTAACCACTCTCATATGTTCGATAACATGCAACGGCATCAATCATAACCTTCAGCACCGGGCCAAGAACATTACTCTCCGCATCCTCTCCCTCCGCCATGTGTGCGCGGGCTTCGCGTGATTTGGACGATCGCACGAGAGGCTGCGCTTCACGACCTGACACATCATCCACACACACACACACACACACTCACAAAAACACTAATTTATCTCAGAGCGAAGAGAGTGACAGTCCTGTTTATGGTGAGAATCCCACACTATAGATTATATCCTTACACTGCACACCATTTTCTTACACTGCATATTCCCACACCGTACTCCCACACTGTACACTGCAGTCTTACACTGTACTCTTACACTGTACTCCCACACTGTACACTGCAGTCTTACACTGTACTCTTATGCTGTACAATGCATTATTACGCAGTACTCCCACACTGTACACTGCAGCCTTACACTGTACTCCCACACTTTACACTGCAGTCTTACACTGTACTCTTACACTGTACACTGCAGACTTACACTGTACTCTTACAATATACACTGCAGTCTTACACTGTTCTCTTACACTGTTCATTGTATTATTACATTGTTCTCCCACATTGTACACTGTAGTCTTACACTGTACTCTTACACTGTACACTGCAGCCTTACACTGTACTCCCACACTGTACACTGCAGTCTTACACTGTACTCTTACACTGTACACTGCAGCCTTACACTGTACTCCCACACTGTACACTGTATTATTACACTGTACTTCCACACTGTACACTGTATTATTACACTGTCCTCTTACATTGTACACTACATTACCACACTGTACTGTTCCACTGTACACTGCATTATTACACCATACTACTATTCTGTACATTACATTCTTACACTGTAGTCGTACACTTTACACTGCCTTCTTACACTGTGCTCTTACCCAGTGCAGTGTGTCATACTAATACACACTGTATTCCTTGACTGTACACTGCATTCTTACACTAGTCACTGTATTTTTACATTATTCACTGTATTTTCACACTGTACACTGTATTCTTTCACTACACATTGTATTAGAACAACATGAACTGTATTTGTGCACTATATTATCAAACTGTATGCTGTATTTCTATATTATGTATTTTTCCACAATATTTAACATTGTATTCCTAATCTATAATTATTTTACACTCTCACATAGTACTTTTACACTATACTTTTACATTATACACTGTATTTTCGTGCTATACAATGTATTCATACACTGTACACTATAATCATGCACAATACACTGCATTATAACTCCATACACTGTGTTCATGCATTATACATTGTATGATAACACTTTGCATTTATACACAATACACCGTATTATAACACTATATTTTGTATTCTTACACTGTATTCTTACATTCTTACATGGCCTTTTTTTTAGCAGACGCTGTTATCACAAAAAAATATTTTGCTCTTGTCCAACAATCGCTTCAAGAGATCAGCAGTGATCTCCACACAGCGCTCTTTGTATCCGAGTCAGAAAACATTTCCTCCAACACAGATAAACACTGAAAGTGGCCTGATAATAAGGGTTTAATTCATATAGTTTTTGTTCTGAGTACAGATGCTTTTCCACTGTAATGATTACTCTCCTTTCTCATCTCACACACATATTAGAAGTGAAGCGACTGATCAATACAGCTGATTTACTGACTCCTTTTGGGAAAAGGAGGCTCAAATGAAAGAAAGAAACAAAAGCCTTGATATTTCTGATAATGGCATGCTGAGATCACTTCACTGATTAGATAATTTTATAGGAATCGCATAGATCAGACTTTCAAATCTGAATGACCGCTGAAATACATGTTATTAAATATGTGATTGTTTAATAACGGACACGGAACAATAATCTGAGAAGTGCAGAAATATAAACCACCCAGCCAGAAATTTACTGTTTAATGTACATTAACCAGTCTGTCAATCAATCCATCAATTGATCAATTAGTGGATCCTTTGATCCATTGATCAGTCGATCATCAATAAATCCATCAGTCTGTTTGTCTATCTATTTATCTATCTACACTACATACAATGAAAAAATATTTGGACACCCCTTCTTAATATTTTTGTTCGGGTATTTAAGCCCCACCCATTACTTAACAGGTGTTAGACAATTTAAATTAAGCACCTTCAGCCCTGCAGTTTCCACGGACACACCCTGGCAGTAGAATTTGGTTGTACTGAAGATCTCAGTGACTGTCTGACCATGCCCCCTTTTCCCCTTCTGTAAAATTTCTGCCCTGCTAGAGATGCCCCAGCCGACTGTAAGTGCTGGTAATGTGGAATGGAAGTGTCTAGGAGCAACATCAGCTCAACTGCAGACCACCAATCTGTTGTATCTTCTGTCACGACAGAATTCCACCTCTGGAAGAAACACCAACATGAGACCTGTGTGTGAGAACCTGAAACGTGTTCTTTTCACTGGCAGTCTAATGAATCTGGGTTTGGTGGATTCCAGGAGAACATTAACTATTGGAATACAGTGTGTCACCAGGAATGTTTGGTGGAGGAGGAATAATGGGCTGGGCTGGGCTGGTTTTCATGCCTCCACCTGTTGGTAGTTTGTGGCAAGTTGCTTTTCCAGCATGACTGTCCACAAAACAAGGTCCATAAAGTTTGGTGTAGAAGAACTCCACTGGCCAACCCTGATCTCAACCCAACTGAAGATGTTTGGGGTGAGCTGGAGCATTAATTGTAATCTAGACCTCCAGCATCACTGCCTGATCTCACGAGTGCTGGTTTGACTGAATGGGCTGTTCACTCTCCAACATCCTGTGGAAAATCTTCTCAGAAGAGCGGAGGCTCGTAAGCCCAGGTTCAGGAATGGTACCTCCAAAAACCTCAAAAAGGTGAGATGGTCAGGTGTTTACATCCATCGGAGAATCCCTCCATCCATCTGTCCATCTGACCATCTACCTATCTATCCTTCTGCCTCTCTGTCTATCCATCGGCATGTCTGTCCATCTATCTATCCATCCATCCAGCCATCTGTCTGTCTATCTGTTCGTCTCTTTATACCTCTGAATTAAATTCTGAATGCTCTTTCTGAACACGTCCAGCGTGTCCATAATGATAACAGTAATAATAAAAAAAGTTTCACGTTTCATCAGCTCACAGTGCCACGATGATCTAATGAGGAGGAAAAAAAGACGTAAACAGGAGCTGACGGCTTTGAGTCTTTAACACAGACCCCCCCCCCCCCCCAAACACACACACACACACACACACACTCCTCAGCTTCATCATCAGGCAGTATAAAGACATCATATAAGAGCGGCCGTTTGAGATCTGAGAACGATGAATAATAGCACTTATTATTAATCTGGGGGGGCTGCGCTCACGTTGGGGTGGGGGAGGGGCGGGGGACGTGTGGGAAAGGGGGAGGGCCTTGGCCGGGACCGGCGCTCATCAGGTCAGTGGAGGGGTCGATCAATAAACGCCAGCATCGTCCAGAAGTCCTCCCTCCTCACGCGCATGTTTTTTTAAAGAGCGTCCCCACGTGGCCTTTAATTGAGTCGGGCCGACAAGTTTAAGAGTCCTTCACTCTGGTCGAGAACAAAGGGCTCGCGGGGGGCTGCCCGGCCGCGGGTGTGTGTGTGTGTGTGTCAGCGGTGGGATCTTATTCCCCTCTCTCACCTGCCTGGTTCCGCATTGTTGTCTGGCCGTTATTGGCAGCAGGGCCTCTCTCCTCGACACCACGGGCGTCCCTGGTGGCCTTTGTCACAGAAGAAAGAGAATGATCAATATCCTCTATCCTAAACTCGACTTTCAAAGCTGATCGCGCCTTCGTTCGCAGGGGCTCGGCTTTAATGAATTTTCTTTCATTCCGCGCGAGTTTTTAAACATCAAACAATAAATCGGCCGGGGCACAGTAAAATATTTAGATCTATTGACTGCGGCTGAAAAATGTAGAGGGCGAAAACTCTGGTGGTTTGATGTTGATCCATTCTGAGCACTTTAATCCACCCGAGTGTTTCCTTTTATCTGCCTGGGCTTCTCCAAAAGAGGGAAAAAGGGCCTCAAGTATTCTCAGACACGCAGCAACTCTCCTTTTTAAAGAGAAAAAATGAAAAAAAAAAGAGCCTCGCACACCTCGGCTGCACATACTAAAGCCATCTCTGCGCTGCGTACTTTTCTAATTGTGAAGGGCTGGACGTGCGAACGCTGATGCAACACACCCCAAACCCCCCCACCCCCACATCCTGAGCACTGCAAGTAAGTGGTGAGTAAATGGATGCATTCAAAAACAGAGTTACACTTGGATGATTTCCTTTGCTTTCTTTGCCAGGGCTTTCATTGCTTGTTGTTGTTGTTGCAGAGAAGCTAACAGTGATGTTTGTGTAACTTTTCTCTGATTGGACGTTCCAAAAAAATATTTTGTCTGGGAGGGCTTCCCCTCTGAGTCTAGGGTCTCTGGATGCATTCCAGCTTGTTCATAGGAATTTGTTGTATTATATTACATTCTGTTTATATAGCTGACCGTGGTAGCCGGGTTACATTGTTTTAAGGTTTTGTTCTCGATTAGATCAGAGTTACACCCGATGTGATACATCACTTTGTCAGTGAGGTGTGAATGGTCACATGCAGCAATCACCAATGCATTTGCAACTGTTTAGACTGTAGATCATGTAGTTATATGGTATGTACTGCCAGAGGTTTAACGCAGTAAAATTAATCATAACACAATGCACATTATTAGGATTTTTTTCATTTTTTTTATTGTTTATTGTTATTAAGGATTTCTAGAACCATTAATAGTGCCATGTTTAGAAAAAAATCATGAATACAATAAATATTGTATAGGGGAAGCTGGTGTCCTGGTGGTTAGGGAGTTGCCCCTGTGATTGGAAGGTCGTGGGTTTAAATCCCAGGACTGCTAATGGTACCACCGAGGTACCGTCCCCACACACTGCTCCCCCTGTTGGTGGCAACAAACTCCTTCTCTTGGTGAATGGGTTTCTTGGTCATTATCTCACATACTGCACTAAACTGAACCTAGTTCACCAGGTAAATGTATTTTCTTTCCACACTGTGACATGTCATGTCTCAAAGCATCTTCATTTACATTTGCGGCATTTATCGGATGCTTTTATCCAAAGCGACTTCCATTCCCTAACTACAGGGGGCAGTCTCCCTGGAGCAACTTGGGGTTAAGGGTC
>JBBPCY010072531.1:0-10963 GCA_037974405.1 Brachyalestes nurse
GAGATAGAGAGAGAGGGAGATAGAGAGAGATAGGGAGAGAGAGGGAGAGAGAGAGAGAGAGAGGGAGAGAGAGAAAGAGAGAGAGAGAGCGAGAGAGTTGGAGAGAGAGACAGAGAGAGAGAGAGAGAGATGGAGAAAGAGAGAGAGAGATGGAGAGAGATGGAGAGAGAGAGAGAGACAGAGAGAGAGATGGAGGCCAACCCACACACCCTGCTCATTTCTCTTTAATTATTTTTGAATAAAGCACTCTGGAGTCTCTCCTTCTCTCTCGCTCTCTCTCTTCATCTCTCTCTCCCTGGGTGGAAGATATTCACTGTCCCATGGAAGAGTAATGTATAATTCATACCTTATAAGTGTGTGTGTGTGTGTGTGTGTGTGTGTGTGTATGTTGTCTTAAGTGATTGGACATGTTGGGGTCTGGTAGAGGTAATGTAGAATTAGTGATCAGGTTAAGAGGTTTTCTCATTAATGCTTTATTAAGGCATGTTGAGTGCTTTGCCCCACTGGCTCCATCATTTTAGAGTCTCAGAGAGACCACAAACACCCCCCACCACACACACACACACACACACACACACACACACACTTTCCCCTCGCCACTCATCTCTTTATACCCCCAGAGGGACAGCAGAGCCTATATGTGCCTTTAAGTCATCCTGCTACTGTAATGTTGACATGATTTCCTACATGGTACTCCTTAATGTTTACTGAAGACACTCTCAGTGTTCTTTCCTAACAAAGTAGCCAGAAAATGCTGACCTTTAAAAGGCCACCTACTTTAATTATAATGATAATGTGCATCACCAGATGAGTGTTAGATATTTAACGAGCTGTTAAGTGCTGAAACAGTAAAGAGTTCATTTAAAGTTAAAGGACAGTCTAGAATGTGACCAACAACCAGTTAATAGGAGTCAGACCTGCACTGTTACAGATTCTCTCATCTTAGAAAGGAAACTGGCTTTATTTTACATGTTTTCATTTATAGTTTTTCACTCAACAACTTTCCAACAACATGTATAACCACCCCACACCCCCCCCCACACACACACACACCCACCACCCTCCACACAAATCCCATCCAAACACAGTCAGACTAAAGCCACATTAAAAATGCAGAAACCCACTGTCAACAGTAATTGATTCAAGTAGTGACCATTGCTTACAGACATAATCACACTAATGGCATCTTCAGCATTCTGTGTGCATGCTTTTGAATATGTGTATGTGTGTGTGTGAGTGTTTTTGCATGGCTCTGGGGGGTATGTGTGGGTGCACCCATGCATTAGCCAATCTGAAAGCCACTCTGTATATTAGGATCTAACTTTAAAAGCCTTATTTTGACTGGAATTCCTCTCAGTTCTGCCAGGAACGAATATCAGACGCTACATTACAGAACTTGACAGCACACTTCTTTAAGGTACTAAGGCCAATAAACGGTGGTGTTTGTCCACCTTTTGCTGTCTCTACTTGTCTAGCAGGGATTCCTTAGATGTTGGAACATTGCTGTGTGTTTCTTTTTCATTTGTGAGGTCAGGTTCTGACGCCTCCTCGACTGGCTGGAGCTCCAGAGAAGATGCTTTCCTCATGCAGATACAGCTCAGTTGTCAGGACTTGTGGCGTGTCTTTATACATATAATATCCATCATTGATCTCTCACTACTATACCAAGCATTCATTATTTAAAATAAGATCACATAAACCTTTATTAGTCCCACAAGTGGAAAATTTACATTGTCACAGCAGAAAGTGGGCAGAACAAAGTTAAGAGCAGCGAAACAGTAGATTAAAAGCTATTCCACACAACAATATATTAAAAAGTACACTTTACAACTAATACAAAAAAAAAATTACAAAGTTAATCACAGAAAAAATAACGAGTTAAAAAATTAACACTGATTAATCGCAGAACATGACTTTAACAAATATTTTTTTCTCGGATTATGAATATTATTTGCCTATTTCTCATCATTATCAGTGCTAAACTGACTGTATAAACTGTATAAACTTAAAGGTAGAATGTTTTGAAAAGGTAGAGTGAATCGATAGACTCTGCTGGGAGTGTTTTTCAACAAGGCGGCATAATCCATCAGAACACCTGTGCATTTCTGCCAAAATTCTTTTAAAGTCCAAAATATTTTTAAAGCGAAAATGTGTGTGATTAATTTAGATTGGTCCAGAGCGACATACGTCAGTGCTTAAGTCGTCTATGTCTGTTCTTTATACCTGTAAACCTAAACTTAAATCAACACCTGCCTTTAACCAAGTTACTGCCAGATAAGATACACACCTTCACAAACCCTGTCAAGAGAAAGAAGGTTAATACACAAGTAAGGAAAAAGTAAGTGTCTGAGGTTTTTTGAATATAAAGAAAAAGATGTATAGGAGATGAATGAGAGGACTGGTTAGTCACCAAGGTGTTTGTCTTGAAGACAGTGAGGGACTCCAGATCTGATCTGAAGAGGGACTTTGTTCCACCACAGGAGGGCCGAGACTGAAAAGAGTCTTGATGCAGGTCTTCCTCTTGTTTTGAGAAGTGGAGGTTCAGGACGAGCAGTGCTTGAAGTGACGCTGCTTGATCAGTACTGATAAGTTTGGAGGTGTAAGTCTACCCTTGGCCTTGAAGACAAGCGGCCACAGGGAGCCAGTGAAGGTTCCGTAGTTGCGGTGCGGTGTGTGAGAACTAGATTGTTACTAGAGGGTTGCTATGGGGACGTCAGGTAGTTACTAATGTAGCAGCAGTTCCATTCTGGCACCTCCAACTTTCACTTTGTACTGATACTGGAGTGAGGTAGTGTGTGTGTGTGTATGTGTTTGTGTGTGTGTATATGTGTGTGTGTGTTTGTGTGTGTGTGTGTGAGTGTGTGTATATGTATGTGTGTGTGTGTGTGTTTGTAGGTGTGTGTGTGTGTCTGTGTGTCTGTGTATGTGGGTGTGTATGTGTATGTGTGTATGTGTGTGTGTGTGTATATGTGTGTTTGTGTGTGTGTGTGTGTGTGTATGTGTGTATGTGTGTGTGTGTGTGTGTGTGTGTGTGTATGTATGTCCCATATGCTGTCACACCACTTTGGTTCCATGTACAGGAAACGAGCTCAGTCTCATCGCCACGGCAACACGTCATGTGGCGCAACATTAGATTTGTAACTAATGCTTACACGCACGCGGTCGGAGGGGCGTCTGCCGCACAACAGCTTCGCACATGAACACACAACACACACACACACACACTCCCTCACACACACACACACACCCAGACACACTGCTGACAGCCAAGCAGACGGCAGTCTCAGCAGGACATCGCAAAACACACTCTTCAAGTGGAAAGATGACTACACACACACACACACACAGTCGCAGACTTGCGCAAAGTTATGCTATATACATGTCAGCATGGATGATAAAGAGACACGGCCAAAGCTGATAAAGGAATTCTGAACAGTTTTAACATAATTAGGAAGCGCATATGACGCCGCATCTGTTCACACCGGCGCCGCGCCTCGCCTCAACATTTCTGAAAACTCGCACCATCATTTCCAAGACATCAAATTGGAAATTTGTCTCTATATTTTTCAGTTAGTCTTTTGTTTCTAATTCGTTTGAAAACACCCACAGCTTTGTACACTGTGTGAGCATTTAGTGACAAATGGGCCAGAAGAAACTGTTTGCATTCAAATCTCATTTCGAGTTACAAACCACAAACTATTAAACTCCTCAACACACTGCCTGCAAGCACTCACAACATACACACAACACACACACACACACACCTGATTCAACTTTCCACTTTTGCACTTCACACATCACTTTATAATGCACACACAGATACATGCACTAAACACCTTTATGTCACATTTGTACTTTCTCAGAGTATCTCAGAGTTTTTGTATTTTCATAGATTGCCTTTTTTTTATATTGAACTGCCACTGATCATTTTCCAAGCAGGAGAGTATCCCAGAAACACTCCACTCTACACCTTGTAGAAGTTCTTGTTTAAGAGTCCTACCTCTACATTTGCCTACATCTGTAGAGACAGCTGGTGGCCTAGTGGTTAGGGTGTTGATCAGAAAGTTGTGGGTTCGAATCCCCAGCCTGCTAGTGTCAGTGAGGTTCCCTTGAGTAAGGTACTATCCTCACAAACTGGGCGCTGGGTTCCTGGCTGCCCGCTGCTTCACTTGGTGAATGGGTTAAATGGGTTAAATGCAGAGAAGAATTTTGTGCTATTCACACCGTGTGCTGTGATGTGTTCACGTATGACAAAAGGTCACTTTATACTTATCTATAACATTTAAGTCACTTTGGATGAAAGCATTAGCCCAATGATGAAAACGTAATGCCCATCACTGGCTGAGAGTCCAAGAGACCATAGTTACCCTCTTTCTAACTGGATGGGTTGGATGGCTCTCCCTGGGCACCACCATGCAGCAATGTGTCTCTCCACTAATCCAATCCAGCATCGACCAACAAAAAATCCAGATTTCAGTGCTGACCAGTCAGAAACCAGTTCCCGATACTCATATCTGTCATAAATTGTTCATTTTTCTGATTAGCCATGTCCAGTCTTCTTGAGGGCACACCCAGAAATACGCATCCTGAGGTTTGAATCTACAACCATCTGAATGCTGGATAACCCTAACACTAAGCTACAGACCACCAAGAGCCATATTACTATACATCTTCAGCTGTTTAAAAATTAAGAGTAACAGAGGATGTCTAAGGATCTCCACTTTCACCAGTAGGTTGTGTGTTTTAATGATGTGGTGCGTACCTCTTCATTTTATATATGGTAGTATGTTGTACAGTGTCAGAAATGACATACACAAGACTATCTAAGGTTAAGATGAAAACAAAGGTTTAGAAATAGTTTAGAAATATTTTTTTTACAAAAGAAATATTGAAAAAAACCCTTTAACAACTTGAGTTGTGCCACATTAGCCTCACAGATGCAGTGCAAAACTAAAGAAGTTCATTTAAAACTTTTCTTGTTTTTAAGATGTGCATGTGTTTTTTTCCAATCAGTGGTCTTTTTTTTCCTACTGGCTGCGTGCCCCCCTTCTTTTCACATCTCGCCATCTATTCACCCCCCCACCCTCCCATCCCTTCCTCTCGCTCGCCCCCTCTCCCTCCTGAAGCCGATCTGTCCATCTGTAGAGTAGGAAACACACCTGATGTCAAGGGGGTGTGTGGGTGGGTCTCAGAAGAGCACGGCTCAACAGATGGCCCATCAGTTCCTCTCCGTGTTCCTCTCCCAATGGCCTTACTGCGACAGCCATCCCAGGCCCTTTCCCTCACCCATAACCCAACACAGCCTCATAGAAAAAGGTGTGTGTTGTAAATCATTTTTATAATCTATTCAAAAGTCACTGCATCATTACATGATTAACTGCATATTCAGTTATCTAAAACACTTTACAATCTGTTTACGTTTCATAATGAGGTTCAGATCTGCACTTCTGCACTGTTAAATGTGGCAAAATGTGAAAGATTATTTTTTTTAAATGTATTCAAAATAATACTTTAAGCATAACAATTTCACATTCAAGTCAACAAAACATGGCCTCTTCTATTTAACAGCACAAATGTGGTAGGGATTGAAACTTGAGTCTTAAAGGTGAAGCTTATGGCTTGAGGCAGGTTCAGCAGTCGGTTATTATTATTCCTGCGAATTCTTTGCGAGATCGGCTTGCGTAACCTCATGCAATTAGCAGCTATGATGACCAAGGGCCTCGGTTTAATGAGTTCATTATGTCCTGGAGTTCCCTGAATGAAAAATGAATGTTTAATTGGACGCTTTTCAAGCTGTATTGCAGCATTATTTCAGACAGTTTCTCCACTGAAGGCTCATAACAAAAAGCAAAACAATTTATTTACTTATTTATTTAGATTATGGATTAGTTTGTTATTTAGTCGACGTGCATTACATTCCGGTTGCCACCACTTCTCTATAGAGTTTGCATTCATTCATTTTTACTAAGCAATTACTTGTTCAAGATAGTTGACTAGTCAACTAGTCATCAGTGCTAAGCAGGAAAACAGACTACTTTGGTTGTAGAAGAAAATGTTTTGTTGAGTTTTAGCCTTGGACACTCAGATTGTCCAATATAAACTGTACACTAAAATCACCACAGCTTCCAGAATTTCAGCTCAAACAAAGTCCCCCTAGTATCTCTACCTCCCATGGAGATCTTGGCACTAATTATTTCTTCTTTTTTGCAATGGAAAACAGACAATTATTTATTTTACTACATTATTTTATATCATTTTTTATGGTATCATTTAAAAGTACTTGACACCAGAGAAAATTATGTTTTAAACCTGTTTAGCTGAGCAGCACATAAAAGCTAATATATGAACATATACAAATAATATTAAATAGTCATTAAATCGGTAAATGGTGATGTTATGCATGTCTATGTGTTTGTATAACTCCACTTGTGAAAACACAGTATTGCATTGTAATTCCTCAAACACCCGGTTTGGCTCAATCCGTCCTTCATTAAATTAAATCAGGAGCTGCTGATGGAGTTTCACAATCCAAACAACGGCTGGAGGACCCGAGGAGGAATCTGGAACCCAACCTGTGTTCTTCTAACCAGCTCACAAAACATCACATACTTTTTACAAACAAAACAAAGCTTGACAAAGTTTTCTTGTTTACATTTATTCTAATGTTAACATGTGTATTTTCTGGCAGAAAGTCCCTCACTGTTCAGATTAATGGATTTAAACAGCTTGCACATGAGTTTTTGCACAGTACTGTACATTTATTATGTCAAACTATGAATTTAGCTTGAATCCGTTAATGCTAAGATACCAGCTGGCCAACTTATTTAACACAGACGTTTACAAACACAACACAGTAAATGTTCAATGAGTAGTCCTTTGGTATGTTAGTCAAATGTTGAAAACTACCTGGTCTGGCATATGTGGCTGTGTTTCAGTGCATTTACAGTAAAACGGGTAGTTTACACTAATAAAGTCCTACAAGCTTTGGTTGATACCCGTTTTCTGCTCCTGCTTGTTTACTGCAGTTTTGTCCGCTGCTGTATATCAGTCACTGTCCTTGACTAGTCCACTGCTGCCCACAGTGCCGACTAAGGCCTCCAGACTACTCATATTTATCTATAGCTGGAACACTGTCTATTTCTTTTCATCTTGGTCCAAGAGCTTGAATACAAAAACAGATGCTTATAAGACACAGTTCATGAATCTATTTATATTATTTTGTTCCCCATGAGACCCTCGTTCCTAGTTTTTTGAGAACCTAATTCTCCACTTTACTCAACAGCCATTCCATCCGCTGCTTCCCATGTACCTCATTTTCCTTTGGCCTACTTTCTGTAAAGGGCACTGTTTCTACATTTTTTTAATACACTGTTGGCACTTGGAAGGGTCTGCCGTCTCACATTTGTTTTATAGTCTGGGTTATAAATAGATTCCCTGAGACCTTGAGAAGGGGCCTTTCGTCCCAGCACTTAAAGTGCCAGACATTCCTCTGTTTATCCAGCCCACGGTTTACAGAAAGATCTTTAATATGCCGGTCCTTAATATTTTACACCCACACTGACTTGAAAATTTTCCAAAAAAATTAAAATAAAAGATTGCATTGGTCGAACTAGGTGTCATATCTCCTGAGTTTCTCCAAGGCAGTTACAGTAAGATAAGTAGTGGACAGATTTCATCTAAGCTAAAAATAAAAAAGAAGTCTCCGATGGATCTGAGAGTGGGAAAATTCTTAAAGGAAAACATGAAACTGTTTGATTCTCTGTATCGAGTGTGTAATATATTTGCACTGCAAATTTCAACTTTCATTCTGCCCATATAAAATCACTGTCTCTCTCTAATATTTTCCTTTTATTTTATTTTATTTTATTTTTTTAAAAAAGAACAGTACACACAGCTTGAGTCCACACAGTTGGGCTCATCAGGGCATGCGGTAAATGTAGCATCGGTTTTTCTGAGCCATCATCCGGGATGCATCTGAAGTGCTCCATTTTGGAGTACTTTGACGTTTCTTTTGAAGAGGCACCATAGGGAAGCCGGCTCGTAATGATGAAACCCCTTTAAAGTTTTATTTCAAGCCGATCATCGCTTGGTTATTGAAATTCTACAATTTCCCGAGGCTCTGACACACACACACACACACACACACACACTGTTGAAGGGGAAAAAGTGTTTGGTCCTGCTCTAGGTGAACTGAAAGTGAGACTTTCAGTGTCCAGTCCAGTTTAAATGAGTCGTTTGATCACAGGCAGGAGCGCGAGTGAGATGGTGGACTGAAGCTGTCAAAAAAAAAGTACAGTTTTGTTCTCCAAGGTACAAACAGTGTACATGTACCTTCAAAGGTACAAGAATCATCCTGAGGTCCATTTGTGTTCATTTAATGAGTTTTACTCTGCTCAGTATCCCATGGGAGAAGGATTTATTTGTATTACTTCATAACCTAATGTTCCAAACTAAAAATAATGAAATAAAAAAGGCAAATAGGATCAATAATTGAAATAGTAAATGTTCCTAAACTAGAGGTATAAATACTCTTGAGGTTACCACACAAGTAACACTTTAGACCTTTCTTTTTTCTCTTTTTTCCACTGGACAAGCCTATGGGCAATCCACCAGCACTGGCAGCTGAAAGTGAGTCCCAAGCGACGTGGGGAGTCAGTGCAAATGTAGAGCCTTGTGGGTTGTGTCATGTCTAATGTCAACTGACTTAATCCACAAGAAACATATTTGATTATTCCACTAATTAGCATCTGACTTGCTCAGGGGGTCTCAGCCCACTTGGTTGGTCTCGCTTGCTCTACAAAACTGGACTAACAGAGCAAATTGCATCAGGGTTTGACTGAATCAATCGCCATGCCTGAAAACAACCTAAGGCAATGGTTCTTAGCTCCAGGCCTGAAGGCCCCCTGCCCTGCCCTGCCCTGCACATTTCAGTGTCTTCCCTGATACAACACCCACTTCAGTCCAGAAACAGCTTGTTAACCCTTAGAACACGAGCAGTACGGATCCGTGCCAGCAGAGCAACAAATAGTAAATCGTCGTCATACAGCAGAACAATCCCCCCGGTGTGTGTTGGGGCTCGAGGTGTCAGACGTCATGCTGAGCTTTGTTTGGTGTTCCTGTGTCACATAGAACCAAAGTTACTGTAATAAAAAATAAAAACATATAATAATAAAAACTGCTACTGGGGTTTAAAAAACGGCATCACTCGTAAATGCCAATAAAGAACAAAAATGAACAAATTTCTTTTATCATGGGTTTTAGAAACATACAGAAATAAACATAAGATCTTGAACCCGGGAGAGCTTGGTGGCCAAGCTCTAGGTGGGTGTGGCCTAGTGGGTAGGATACTTGCCTCTGGACCGAGAGATCATGGGTTCAAATCCTACCTTCAGCACACCACCACTGGGATCCTGAGCAAGACCCTTAACCCCAAGTTGTTCCAGGGAGACTGCCCCCTGTAGTTAGGGAATGGAAGTCGCTTTAAATAAAAGTGGCTAAATGCCATAAATGTAAATGTCTCTGCCCACAAGTGGGTGGGGAAAACACACAGAGGGAGGGGGTCCAACAAGCAACATAGCTACATCAATTTATTTCTCTTACAAGCCACAGGTGAACTCAGCAGAGAGATACTGTTGGTGGTCTCGCATACACGTCAGGGTCACCTCATAGCGTCGGGATCATATGGTCCATGATATGGCATATTTTCACTTGACTCAAATACCTGTGGCAATTACAACTGTTGCGTCTGAGTTTCAAGCAAACTGCTGCAGGCATTACATTGTGCAATGCTGGTGAAACCTAGTTTATATCATTTTTTATCATTGAAAACCAGCCCAACATGCGGTCTTTATCGAGGTGGACCCAAACTAAAGCCCCCAAGCGAAGTCCCCAGACCGTTATATAATCCACCAAAGTGGGGAACTATATGGAGAATCACTGAAAAACGCAGAGTCACGCAGGTCACGTCATCTCAAACATCGTCCGAGCTGCGGCTCACGGGGTTCCTCCGAAGTCGAGGTGCTGATTTCCACCCATCTGATTTTACAACTCCCTCACTCAGCCACGTGCAGCACCAGCCGTGGCGGCTCCGTATCTGTTTATTTATTTATTTATTTATCTGTTTGTTTATTTATTTATTCATTTATTACACCTCATTCTCAGGGAATTTGAAATCGTGTCAACGGAGCCGGCGAAACATCTGCAATTTCATGAAAATTCCATATCCCTCACCTCATCTGCATCGGAGTCAAAGCCATCCTATTTATTATTTTATTCAAAATGCAGGAAAGTCTCTTGGATCTCTGTGACAGCTCTCACTCCTGCAACCCCCCCCCCCCACCGACTCCACCGTCACCACGCCACCACCCCAGAGATGGAGGGAGGCGGTGAGGGAGAGATGAAAAGAGAGAGGAAAAAGTGGCAGTATCAAGATAGAAACGCACCTGTTTACTTGGTACGTTTTTATCAGAGGAATCCAGAGAGAGTGAGAGACGTGGACTCATTTACGCCGCATAAAGATTCACTCAGCGCCGCATTTCACCAAAAAAAGAGAAATCAGGGCGCAGAAAAGAGGAGGAATGGAAATGCCAACGAGGGCACAGAGTCTAATCAAGACTACAGTAGCTGCTTCAATCCAAACTTGGCAAATGGTCAAAAGCTGACCAAACTTGTGAAGCACTGATTAAAGCAATTGTCAAATAATTCAGTTTAAATAATTCCACCCACAAGCCAAATTCTCAATCAGCCAAACAATGTTTGGTGTCAGAAATCTGCTTCCTTGGTTTTGCAGTTGGTGGCCTGGTGGTTAGGGAGTTCACCCTGTGATCAGTAGGTTGTAGGTTTGAATTCCAAGACTGCTAGTGTCATCACCGAGGTTCCCTTGAGTAAGGTACACTGCTCCCCCACACACTGCTCCCCCACACACTGCTCCCCCACACACTGCTCCACCACACACTGCTCCCCC
>JBBPCY010072532.1:0-10962 GCA_037974405.1 Brachyalestes nurse
GTGGGGGAAGAAAAAAATATATATATATATATATATATATATATATATATATATATATGTGTATTAGTTCTAAGTTCTCGCTTAGTTCGAATTATATTTGCGGTATACAAACCCACACAAACATACAGAAGGAAAATGTAAAATATGGGCCTTTTAATATCACCTAAGATGATGTCTTTAATAATTGCACTTTTATTGGATTATATCAAAACCTTGATTTATCAGAACACCCAGTCACTCACCTGGAGCTGTGATTGGTCACCCTCTCAAAAACCACTGTGATTGGTTAGAGGTTCATTTGCATAATGCATCCTTATGCTATATGAGTATTGGAGAGACAGCTATCACAATAATAAATAGCATAAATTGTGTAGCTTTCACAGGTAACTTGAACTTGTTAGTACCTACCTCCGAGCTCTGGTTGAGGACAGGTTTTGATCACTGCTTTGAACCAGGTGTGTTAATAAGAAGAAGTTATCAAACTGCTCTGTTTCAGGATGGAGCAGCCGCTGTCACCTCGAGAGTCTGGCCGGTTTGTGGCAGAACGGAGCCGGGACGTGTTTGTGGATGAGGACGGTGTTAAGAGTGTAGCAGAAATGCTGTACGGGCTGAAGGACAGTGAAGGGTTCACTGCCAGCGGATGGAAGAAGATGAACCCGCTCGCTCCGTCTGCAGACTCGGACGAGGCTGTGAACTGGGTGTTCGTGACGGACACCATGAACTTCTCCTTCTGGCCCGACAGAGAAGACCAGCAGTGTGAGGTCATCTACAAGGGAAATGTGTATCGTGGATACATGTCTCTATGTGCGGCCATCACCAGGGCCATGGATGAGGGTAAATGCTTCTATGGTTTTCAGTATAGAATACAGAAGAGAGTAATTAGAATACTAGTTTAAAACTAGTTTAAAGTCTAGATTGAATGTTTTCAGTGATTTTGACAGGTGTGTAATAATGCATAAGAACTTTGTAATATTGCAATGTAAGAACGCATCAGTGGTGTATTAATTATACTGTCTGATGTACATATATATACATCACAACCATGTCATATATATTTTGAATCGTTAACTGTTGTGGATCAAACAACAATCCAAGTGTATTGTTACACCTCTAAATTCTACTACACTAGTCCTGTATAACTTCACAGGTTTCAGATCATTCTTATCACTGCTGTGCAAAGAAAATAATCAGGAACAATAAACAGGGCTATGGATTGCCATGACATTATGCTGTATAATTTTTATTATAATAAAATTGATATCCTGTATTTCAAAAGTGATCAAATCTCAAAGCAGATAATGTGATTATATATCATCACTGGCCCAAAAATGCTATTATTATAGCAGAAAAAAAACATTCATAATATATAATGGAAGTTAATGAAACTTTTTTTTCTAAGTAATTTCAGGTGTACATGTGGTACCTGTATTTTAGATTAAACTTTTTTTTTTTTATCTTATGAAAATGATATTAACCAATAATATGTTTCACCCCCACCTATGATCCTGTGAAAAAAGTCAGAAACCCTCAGCGATGCCATCTATGCAAAATGTGTTCAGAATGATTCAGCTTTGATTGTTTTTTCTCCATTCCCCTCAGGCGTGCCTATCACAGACCCAGCCTATTTCTCTCAGATCAGTGAGGCGGAGCTGGGGCATGTCCTTCGCTCAGACAGTGCCACGCCCATGCCCATGCTGAGGGAGCGTCACCAGGCCCTCACCGAAGCGGGACGAGTGCTAATGCAGCATGGCGGGTGCTTCCGGAACTTCATGAGCCACGGACAGAATGACGCAGAGAAGATGGTGCAGTACATCGTGGATAATATTCCGTCATTCAGGGACGAAGCCACCTATGAGGTAGACCACAAATGAGCTGTCATAGACACCTCCGAGTAGACCTTTCCTGTCTTATCAGCGTTATTTACGTGCAAGTTTGCCAACCCAGGGGAAGAAGATTGCCTTCTATAAAAGGGCTCAGATCCTGGTGGCAGATTTCTGGGGAATCATGGAGGCGAGAGGAGAAGGGAACAT
Source organism: Brachyalestes nurse (assembly GCA_037974405.1). Lineage (NCBI taxonomy): Eukaryota > Metazoa > Chordata > Actinopteri > Characiformes > Alestidae > Brachyalestes > Brachyalestes nurse. Next base: position 2,031 of record JBBPCY010072532.1, read on the forward strand.
ACCCAACCTGGACTACCTGACCATGTTCGCAGACTACAGAGTACCACAGGCCCTCATCTACCTGGGGGCACTGCGCTACTCAGACACGCTTATGGAGACACTTAGGAAGGGTGAGTTGTGTCTTCACCTTTACGCAGGTCTACAGAACTGCAGTGACCCGTATTATTCCTTGGTTTGGGAAATAAAAATGTACTTATTGCACTTTGGCCAGATGATGCAAGCTGCTTTTCTTCTTTTAGGATTACTTTAATACATGCTGTTTACCATTCTGAGGAGGATTCAGGTATAACGGTATAACTTGTTATTGGTAATGTGGCTATATGGCTCTGCCCTGATACACCCACTTCAAACCCTTAAATGCTTGATAATTTGTTGAGTAGCTGGATCAGGTGTTTTTGGGAACATGAGCATTTTGGGGAGGGGGCTCTGGGACCAGGGTTGGGAATCACTGTCACAGACCATTAGTTTATTCAATTTCCAACTAAGTATTAGCTTTATGATGCAATAAACACACATTTGCTGAATTGCATTTGTTCATTTATAGCAGCCCTTGAAATTGGAATTTGTTTTAAAATGTAATCCAATACTCCATCCACCTTTATGGCAGGTGCTTTCGACTATGGACCGTTTTATTCTTTGTCTTACAGCCCAATTTGTGTCTACACATAATAAACCTGGTGGACAACTGCTGAGTTGAATCAGTGCAGGGAAATAAGTATAAATTGATTTATAAAGTAAAGTGGCCCCTTATAGTCATGGTGAACACACCACAGCACACAGTGTGAAATTCTTTCTCTGCATTTAACCCATTCACCAAGTGAAGCTGGGGGCTGTCACCAATGAGGGGCGCCCGGAGAGCAGTTTGTGGGGGCGGTACCTTGCTAAAGGGGACCTTAGTGATGACGCTAGCAGTCCAGGGATTCGAACCCACAACCTTCTAATCCCAGGGCGAACACCCTATCCACTAGGCCACCAGCTGTTCAAATAAAGCACATTTAAAACAACCATATTCAACCAAAGTGCTGAACCTTGTGATCTGAGAGTCAGATACATATAAAATACAAACACACACAGACAGTGCCCCAGTATAAAGTAACTTTTGGGACCTAAAATGGGTCAAATAAAATGAAGTTACAACAAAGTAGGAACTTAAAACTGGACAAACAAACAAAGAACAGTTTTAGTACAACCAAAGAAAAGTAAAAGTAGAGGAATACAGTTTCTAGTTGGATAATAAAACAGGCTGATAATAAGTTTTAAGATACGATTTAAAAGATGATGAGGTGGGGGCCTGAGTTACATAGGGTGGTAGTTCATTCCAGAGCTTGAGGGCGATGATTGCAAAAGCCTGATCACTTTTCTTCTTCGAGGCAAGGTTTATGTGTACAGCTCAAGTTTCAGGACCGTGTGAGAACCAGCAGAGAGTTCTAAGTGCTAAATCTTTATGTAAGAGAAATGCAGGAAGATCAGGGGCGGAGATGCTCCCTGAACAGATGAGTATGCAGGAGGGGTTTGAAGCTAAAGAGGGATTCTGCAGGTCTTAGGCAACTCATTCCACCAGCAGGGGATCATGAATGAGACCACTCTGGACTGGGTTTACCTTGTGTGTAGGGGTGGCAGAGCCACTGACTTAATACTGTCTTAATACAGATAATACAGTACATACATTTTGTGCAGTAACTGAGAGCAGTTGTCAGTCTAGATTTAGGGACTACTTGAAGACCAAATGTACAAGACCATTTTTATTAAACAACATGCTTATGTTTTCTTCTCTGCATCCTGATTCTTGATTTTCTGTGTGTAGGAGAGCTGCTGAGCTCCGGTGACAGGAGAGAGGTGGAGATTCGGGGCTGCTCTATCTGGAGCGTAGAGAGAATCAAGAGCAGCCTGTGGGATCTTGTGCGGCAGAGAGATGGAAAGAGCTGCGACATAAACTCAGCTCTCATCGACTTCTACCTGTGGCCTTACGCGAAACAGCACCATAAAGAAATGGCTCACATTCCCATTCATCACACACGCTGCATCTACTACTGATATGTGGACTGAATGTGTTTTCTTATTATTTTTTCTGTTAATTCAGTCTTCCAAACATTCCACTATGTTGGCAGTTTTTGAATAAAAGGTGTATGAGATGTCAATGTCTGTCTCGCTTTAATTCCGGTGTGCAGTAGTATTGCAATGCATTCGAACTGACACGCGTGTGTCCTCGGCAGCACCTGTAGGGTTTGAGGTTCCAATCTGTCCATCTGCACTTGTACGGATGCTCAAGACTATTGCAGGTGAACATTTTGTACCTGTGCTGCATCTACTTCTGACAGGTGGACAGAAAGTTTTTTTCTGTTCATTCAGTCTTCCAAACATCCACTCCCGTGTTTCCACAGTGCTGGCATTTTTGAATACAAATCTATAATAAATATTATAATTTGTGATCAAATTCCTGTATGAGATGTTAATGTGCATCTGGCTTCAATTCAGGTGGGCAGCAGGCAGCTATTCCGCAACGCTTTCGAACCGATACGTGCGTGTCCTTGACGGCACCCGTAGGGTTTGCAGCTCCAGCCTGTCCGTCTGAACTGAGACTTTTGCAGGTGAAAGTTTCTTACTTACTCAATTTTCGTGTTCTGAGAGTGTGTTATGTGTCCTGTTGCGTGTAATTAAACTTGTTGTGTTAATGTGAGTCAGAAACATGACATGTTAACCTTGGTTAGGTCTGGAAAAAAAGCAAGGTAGCGGCGAGGCTAACACAATGCCAAACAGCGTTAGCTAATAGCTAACACTCACAAAATGCCTCAGATAAAACTTATCTATGGGAGGTTTATTTTATTACAGGACGAAACGAGACATTTTGGGACTTTTTAAGGTGTCTGTACTCTGGACAACACTTGGCACAGCTCTGCAAGTTATAGAATAGGGCTGAGTAACGGTGTGTTGTGATTTCTTCTTTGTAACCTTAGGGTGTCTGCAGATTTATTTTTGCCGTTTATTTTCATTGTATTGATTTAGCCATTATATTTCAGGCATAATTTACCATATACTATAGTTACTGTGTACTTGTAAGTAATATAGCCAGTTATTTAGTAATTAAGTAACGTTAATTATTTAGATTTTTTTTTGGACTCCTTTATGTAGAGTATATTCACGTTCGTTCAGCCGTAGTCATGGTAACGGTTATTGACTCTTAAAAATATTGTCCGTTATCTCTCATTAACGATCCAGTCTTGTAAATATAAGGTTTGTATTGGTACCAATCAACCGTGTCTTAACCTAAACGCTTCTAAATGTTTTCATAGTCCAGCCGTTTAGCTATAAACAGTGTTATTCAAATGTTTGATGTGAAATGGTGCGTTATAGAGAGACCTGGAGGCAGAGATGGTGATAGGAACTTGTGGTCATGAGGAACCGGTGGCACTACATGGACTAAAAATATTGGGACACACCTGCTTTCAGGGTTTGGGCTAGGCCCCAATCTAAATGCTTCAGCAGACCAGGACATTTTGGACAACGCCATGCTTCCCAATTTGTGGGCCCAGTTTGGAGAAGAACCTTTTCAGTTCCAGCATGACTGTTTCCCAGTGTAAAAAATCAGGCTCCATAAAGAGCCCTGACCCCCACCCCATCCAACACCTTTGGGATGAACTGGAACGGACATTGTGATCCAGACTTTCTCGTCCAACATCAGTGTCTGACCTCATAAATGCTCTACAGGATGAATGGGCACAAATTCCCACAGAAACTTCAATATCTTGTGGAAAGCCTTCGAAGAAAAGCGGAAGCTTTGATAGCTGCAAAGGGGGCCAAGTCCATATTAATTTGAATGGAATGTCATTAAAATCCTTTTCGGATTAGTGTATCTGCAATGCATATATTATGTTTTTGTTTATCATCCAAAACTACCTCTGAATCCATGTGAGTATTAAATGGGTTGATAATGTTGATAATTTCAGGAAATTGGATTCGATTTTAATTTTTTTTTTTTTTTTGAGTTTCGTTTAGAGGAATTGACACTTCAGACATCTTAATCTCTCTGGACAGCAGCATTCATTTGTAGGAATAGTGACAAGCATCTCAGAAAACTCCACTCACGTTGAAACTTGTTCAGTTTAATTTATATTGCCCTTTTTGTTTTATTTGCAGATACGTCATGACATCCACAATGATCTCTGTCCCCACCACAGCATCACGTTTTGCCCTCCTGCAGGTGGACTCGGATTCAGACACAGACTCTGACGCAGGCAAGCCTAAAGGAGGTCGTGAAGCTGGAAAGTCAAGGTCAGGCAAATCTCCCAGTGGCAAAGCCAGCCAGAACACTGAGAAAAAGAAAGAGAAGAAGAAACGAAAGAAGGAACAGCAGCAGAGTGAAACAAATGAGGTGAATAAAACGGAGGCATCAGATTATCTACAGGGGAAAAAGCATCCTGCTTTCAACACTGACATTACAGACAAATTAGAGTGAACTGTGTCATTTCGATGCGGTTCAGTTTGTGTGTCTGTAGTGCAGCATGTTGCTGATACTTTGGTACATCGGCTTTGTGTTTCAGAAGTGGAGTATGATGTGTTGTTAATCATGACCCACTGTTTTTAAACTAGAAAATGTTTTCACCATTAGATACATGAGCATAGGGGCTCCTAAATGACACAACTGCTTATGCATTGACACTGTCATCGGGAGAATGCAAGTTTGATATCCAGTGATGCAGCAGCCAAACATGGCCAAGAGTCCAAGAAAGCCACTAGTTAGAACAAGCGCCTACTAGCTGATGTAGCAGAATTGCCGGTCATCGCTTTCCTCCAAGCCCATTATGGTGTCCAGTGATGTGTTAGCAGGTTTTCAGAAAGATGCATTGGCTGCCTTGTGAGTCAGCAGAATTTGCTAGCCTTCACCCTGTCTGTGTCGGTGGTATATTGATATATTGGAATTAGAGAGTATATTGATATATTGGAATTAGGACAGAAAATTATATATATGTGTGTGTGTGTGTATACGGAACCTCCCGCAAATTCGCGGAAACTGCGAATATCCTCTGCATTTTTTTTGTTGCCTTTTAATGGAAATATTTCATTTTAGTGCTAAATTATTGAGAAAAATATAATTCACAGATTTTGTAACACAAACATTAACGTTAAATTCAGATACATTCCATATAAAATATAACTGTATAAATTCTTTTAGTACTGTTGAGAGAACACAAAAACAACCATATGCGAAAACATGTCTTGGGATGGTGAAATACCGCTGGATTCAGAGGCAGGAGGTTTGAAAGTAGTGAATCTGAGAGCGTTATTCATTTCTCCTTGCTGCTGCTCTGACGCATCTCTGGCAGATGCAGTCCAGCATTCCTGCATCATAACAGTCCCCCTTTATGTTTTTGTTAGAGTAATGAGTTTAAAATGAGTTTAGAGCATATTTATGGTTTAGACTATAAAATGGGCATTAATAGGGAGGTTTTTTTATTTATTTATTTTTTTACCCCATCACAAATTCACGGTTTTACACAATTCATGTGTGCTCTTGGTCTCTCTGTTTGTATGTATGTATATGTGTGTGTATACATATATAATTTTTTTTAAATTAATTTATTTATATTTATGTATGTATGTATGTAATTAGTTGTGTGAACAAATTCCCTAACATAGAAAAACAATTTTTATAATAAAAAAAAGGGTTGATGAAATTGACAAAAAAAAATGTGAACCTGCCTTCATGAGATTTTAAAGACTCACTTAGTATGAAAACACACAAAGATTCTGAAAGCTGTATGTTTTGGTATTCATTTACAGCTCAGGAGCCTCGCCTTTAAGAAGCTGCCTCAGAAGTCCTCAGCCCCACCCTGTTCTCTGACGCTGCAGGGTTTAGCCAATGATTTGTTGCAGCCCAAGGATCGTGCCTCAGCCCCACAGGAAAGCTGGCAGGAGTGGAAGCAGAAGGATGAACAGGTAGATGTGTCCGCTGATAAGCTATAGTTTGTTTCTACATTTGATGTGGATGTATTTGATTCTGCCTGCTGACTGATTTAGTTGTGTGTGTGTGTGTGTGTGTGTGTGTGTGTGTGTGTGCGTGTGTGCGTGTGTGCGCGTGTGTTTGTGGTTTTTATTGTAGCTAACCAGTGAACTGTACGAGGCGGACCTGGAAAAGGCCTTAATGCTGAGTAAACTAGAGTTTGAGCAGCAGAAAAAGGTAAAGTACTTGGAGCACACTTTGCATTACCAGTCATTAAAAACACTGTATATCACAGTCAGACATACAGGCATATGCAGATCAGCCACTGCCAGGTAGAGGTAAATAACATCTTACTGCAGTGGCACCTGTCAAGGAATGGCATATATTAGGCAGAGAGTCAACAGCCAGTTCTTGAGCTTTGTGATGAAAGCAGGAAAAGGGGCAAACATCTAAGTGCCCCTAAGGGCTTTATTGTGAAGGTTCGAGTATTTTCAGAATGACTAGTTTTGTACCAAGCCTTGGTCCCAAGGCTCATTAACGGTCATGCAGAGCGAAGGCTAATCCATCTGATCCAGTCCCACCAATGAGCTACTGTTGCACAAATAGCTAAAAAAAGTTCATGCTGGCTATAGAAAGGTTTCTAAACGCACACACAGCTTGCTGAATATGGGGCTGGGTAGCTGTAGGCTGATTACAGTCCTCATTATGTTTTCTTTTCCATTATGTTACTTCAACACATACCGAAATGTTGTTACACACCAAGTACACCCCTCCATTACAACTGTAACACTTTCAGAGGTCTGGTGTATGCCATGCCTCAACTGGTCCAAAGCTGTTTTGGTAGCACAAGGGGGACCTTTGGCAGGTGGTTTAAATGCTGGTCAGGATAAACAAACAAATACTTCAGATCCTTCCAGCTAATCAGGGCAGATTTATGTGGATTTATATATGTATATATTTTTATTTTTATATGTTTTTATATCGTCACCTTGCTTAAATAATCGCCTAAGTCATTTTTGGCAAAATTGACTTTTTTTTGCCTAAAACATCTCCTCATGATGCTGCCCACCTATGGTAAAATTGCCTACACCATCAGTCGATCAGGTAATATGATTCTACCACTTTAGTACATTGAAATGAATAGGAGCTGATTTTGTTTTGTTTTGTTTTTTTTTTGCAAGATGTCGCTATAATATAGCACTGTATAGCTCTGTCATTACTCATATAGCATCGTTAATATTGTTTGTCCGTAGGATGCTGCATGTGTGGAGACACCATCACCAAAGTCTAAAGGCGGAGGGAAGAAAGAGAAGAAGAAGAGCCAGCAGGGAAAAGACAAGCGCACGGTGTCCCTGAAAGACTTTCAGCAGGAGGGAGGCATGGGTGAGAACATGTTTCACACTGTTGTGTATGTATGACAGAGCAAGATGTGAGAAATGCTAACTAAGCCTTTGTATTCCAGATCCACTGAGTAAGAGGCCAGAGAGAGAGGTGAGTTTCTGTGAAGTTAGATAGAATCAAAGGAACTCCTGTTGTACTTACATTTTTGACTGGCGGTACAATTTGGGGGGAAAACAGTTGCTATGCATTTTTAATACAGGAGTTGTATATGTAAGGCATAAGGAGGCACAATGCTATCGGAATCCTAGTGCTAGTGGCAGATATTCACTTGAAAACATGACACTGGTAATGGGAAAGTGCAATTTTACTACTGCAAAAATTAAGAAGACAAAGTCAAGAACAGTAGAAAACATAAGTATAAAGTCAAAATAAACCCTCCAGGAAATACTTTGTACTATATTCACTATATGCCACATAAACAGTATGCTGTAGTCAGTATGGGCGGTGGATTTAAACACTATAAATCAATGAACAAATACACAAAGATATAGGAGTAGTCTATAAATTGACCCGATTAGTGGTTTGTAGTTTGTACTCTATATCTAGTTCGTATGTACTTGCACATAACAGTAATACAAGTAGTGATATTGCACATGATAATACTATGGCACATAATAATAGGCATTGCACGTAATAATAATGATATTGCAAACAATTATGTTTAGGATTGGCCAATATTCAAGCCGATTGTTAATAATGCAGTTCATTTTTCTCATTTTACCACATTTTAATCTTCTACAAATAAATATTTTAATAAGATAAATCTTTAAGGTAGATGTCATTCCAGTTTCTGTACTTAAAAAGAAAATGTATTAGCTCCAGTAGTGGCATATATTTACTGGAAAAAGTTGGATAGCTGCACTGGCCTACAGATCCCACATTGGTGTGTCAAGCAAGTATTACAGCTGAGAAAGAATGAACCCTGATTTTGAATTTGGTTGACAGGTGTGTATTTCCAAGGGACTTAATTGCTCTTAATCACATTCTTTGTAAGACTTTGAAACTGTGGGCAATAGAGGGATATAGAGGGAAATAGAGGTGTGTATGCATTGCTACTGAGGTGCCAAAGTTCATATGTAGGTATTGACTTAATGGATCTTACATTGGTGAGAAGTACAGTGATTATATTATCAATTTTCTCATGTGCTCCTCTTGTGCTCACGCTCTCTACATCAGGAGCTGAAACCTGTAAACCCAGCGACCCATGAAGAGCGGTTCTTTAACCAGCTGGAGGATGACGTGAGCCGAATAGTGCAGCGAGACAAGCGCCGAGAGCAGTACAGCAGCAGCGCCGGGCATGAGGTCAACACCTCCTCTGAACAAGAGCAGGTGAGCGAGGAGGCCAGTCCTTCACTGAAGGACCACTTAAAACCTGCCCCAGAGGTCACAGTGACTCAGAACAAGTTTGAGCAAAAAGTGTTGATCTGGAATCAGCTCCATGTGTTTTTACTACTTATTTACAGTGAGCTTGAATATTTAGCTTGTCCAGAATCTTAAAGGTCCCATGACATGAAAATTTCACTTTGTGAGATTTTTTAACATTAATACGAGTTCCTCTAGCCTGATTATGGTCCTGCAGTGGCTAGAAATGGC
>JBBPCY010072533.1:0-10961 GCA_037974405.1 Brachyalestes nurse
ACACCGCTCCCCTACACACTGCTCCCCTCACACTTCTCCTCACACACTGCTCCCCACACACTGCTCCCCCACACACACTGCTCCTCTACACACACTGCTCCCCTACACACACTGCTCCCTGCTACACACTGCTCCCTCACACACACTGCTCCTCTACACACACTGCTCCTCTACACACACTGCTCCCCAGCGCCCTTCGTTGGTGGCAGACCCCTGCTTCACTTGATGAATGGGTTAAATGGGTTCAGTGCAGAGAGAGATTTTCACACTGTGTACTGTGCTGTGCTGCGGTTCACGCGTGATTATCAGGGTTAATAAATAAAATAAAGAAGCAGACTGGCCCACTGGCAGACACAGAAGGAGCCACTGCAGTGCGTCCGCGACTCCTGGGATACCGATGGACAGTGGCGGTCCTCACGAGTCAGCTGGAGCAAGGCAGCGAACACAGAAAAAAGGAAGGCAGCTGGTGGCGCAGTAGTTACAGGGTTAACCCTGCGATCAGAAAGCCATGGGTTTGAATCCCAAGACTGCTAGCAGCATCACTGAGGTACCCTTGGGCAAGGTACTGTGCCCGCTGTGTTCCTGGCTGCCCGCTGCTTCACTTGGTGAATGGGTTAAATGGGTTAAATGCAGAGGAAGAATATTGTGGTGTTCACACTGTGGTGTGTTCACATACGACAAATAGTCAGTTTACACTTTGAGCTGTGGACAGGGACACTGGAACACCTGCACTTTCAGTGGCATGCATAGAAATTGTGCTATAGACCTCTATTGATGCAGCCTTTTCAGTTGCAAGGAGAAATTACGTCCTGGTTACCTGAATCCAGAGTAACAGGTTTGGCCATGATAATGGACACCAGCTGAGTAAGTAAAATGGCCTTTTTGCCTTGAAGTGGGTGGTTCTTAGCCATGATCAGATAAACTTTTGACACTCTCTGAAAATCATCAGCAGTTTGCACTGTAAGACAGGGACTGTTTTATAGTACATTGTGTCCAGTGCATTTGCATTTACAGCGTATTATTCACTATTATTCAGGATGGGACAGTTATCATCCCCTTAAGTGTACCATGCTACATGGTCACATGACTGCCAGATGGTTAAGTCCATGGTCCACCTTAAATGAAGAGGGTCCATCTTTGTAGAGTATTTCATGTGTATACTAGTTGCTATGTTTACGTGACCGTTAAGCAGTTGATCACAGAATGGAATGGAAGAGAGGAAACCACAGCCTTTCCTGATTCCACAGTTTTGCAAAATCTCATTAACAATCAATACTTTTTCGTATTTATATATTTATTTGCTGTGTTACTTGGGGACGTTGAATGCATGTATATTTTTACTGAATTTCCCATTGCTGACTTTATCCCCAGTACAATTTCTTTAAAGTTAATGACCATTTTATTTATAGTGTTGTAACAATAAAAATGCTTTCCAGTCACAGGTTTTTAAAAAAAAAACCCAGAAGACAATAATGAAAAAAAACTTTATTTGTTGTAATTTCTTCTAATCGCATATGATGATTTAATACATGTTTCCAAGCCCCGGAGCTGGAGTAACACTAGTTTAGACTGAACCCCTGAGACTCAGGGAGTGTTGGTGTTCTGGTTGGGGGATGAGGAGTGTGGATTCTGGTGAGACCCCCTGCACGTCTGGGCCTCCAGCCCCAGGACCTCCTCCAGTGAGGGACCCTCCTCCACTGTCCGCCAGGTGGCGTGCTGCTCAGGTGCTGAGATCTGAGCTCATTAATGAGAGAGTGTTGGTGTTTAGTAGCGCCTCCTACAGGCTCCCAGGGGCAGCGCCCCCCAGCATCCTGACCAGAGCCAGCCAATCAGCAGCGGAGAACCTCATTCAGCCAATCAGCAGCGGAGAACCTCATCCAGGCAGTCAGCAGCGGAGAGTTTGAGCCAGCCAATCAGCAGTGGAGAGCCTGAGCCAGCCAATCAGCAGTGGAAAACCTGAGCGAGCCAATCAGCAGCGGATAGCCTGAGAGAGCCAATCAGCAGCGGAGAGCCTGAGCGAGCCAATCAGCAGCGGAGAGCCTGAGCGAGCCAATCAGCAGCGGAGAGCCGGAGAGAGCCAATCAGCAGAGGAGAGCCTGAGAGAGCCAATCAGCAACAGAGAGCCTGAGCGAGCCAATCAGCAGCGGAGAGGCTGAGAGAGCCAATCAGCAGCGGAGAGCCTTAGAGAGCCAATCAGCAGCGGGGAGCCAGAGAGAGTCAATTAGCAGCGGAGAGGCTGAGCAAGCCAATCAGCAGCGGAGAGCCTGAGAGAGCCAATCAGCAGCTGAGAGCCGGAGAGAGCCAATCAACAGAGGAGAGCCTGAGAGAGCCAATCAGCAGCGGAGAGCCTGAGAGAGCCAATCAGCAGCGGGGAGCAGGAGCGAGCCAATCAGCAGCGGAGAGCCTGAGAGAGCCAATCAGCAACGGAGAGCCTTAGCGAGCCAATCAGCAGCAGAGAGGCTGAGAGAGCCAATCAGCAGCGGAGAGGCTGAGTGAGCCAATCAGCAGCGGGGAGCCGGAGAGCCAATCAGCAGCAGAGAGCCTGAGCGAGCCAATCAGCAGCGGGGAGCAGGAGAGAGCCAATCAGCAGCGGGGAGCCGGAGAGAGCCAATCAGCAGCGGAGAGCCGGAGAGAGCCAATCAGCAGTGGAGCGCTTTAGAGAGCCAATCAGCGGCGGCGAGGCTGCTGTCCCTGCGGCCGCCATTAGAGAGAGGAGTATGAGGATCGGAATGGAACCCAGCAGGAACTCTCCCTGAAGAAATGCCCGCAGGAACGGATCCGCTGTAGCTGTTCTCCGACCCTCGACGCTGCTCTCCGCGGAATGCTGTTGGGTCTACTCGGTTCTGTCCGGAGGGGGAGCCGCGGAGGCCCGTTTTATCCCGGGCCGTGCTGAGGGGGAGGGGGAGGGCCGCTCTCCTGCTCTCCTGCTCTTTTTGTTTTAAACGCGCTCCGGTACCGGCCCGGCCCAGCCCGGGGGTGGTCCGGATCCGGCGGCCCGGGGGACGGGGGGGTCGGATGGGTCTGAGGCTCGGTCCGCTCGGTCCCCCGGCTGTGTAAAGCCTCCTCTCTCTCCTTTCTCTCTCTCTAACTCTCTCTCCCCCCGCCATGGGCCCCCCTGCGCTCTGAGGACATGAGCTCGAGTTCGGTCCCGAACGGGGCCAGTCTAGAGGACTGCCACTCCAACCTCTTCTACCTGGTGAGAGTTTAAACTGGGCAGACTGTAGGCAGGCCAGGACCGCGGCTAGCCTAGCATGCTAACGCTAGCTAGGGCCCGGGCCTGCAAGACAGAGCTCTAGTTTCTTTATTTACTTCATTTATTTACTTTATTCACACTGTTCTACAGGAATGAAGGGGCTTAGTGGGGTCTCAGGGCTCCGTGGTTCTACTCCGAGAGGTCTGCATGCAGTCTGAGGGAGGAAGAGTGGTTAGAAATAGAGATTAAATGTGTTTGTTTATCGTCTGAACAGTGATTGCAGAATCGGTGTTTTTTATGTTTAGTGTTTAAACTTGACTGTTGATCCGTTTAAACTCCGTTAAACTCTCTCTGGCGGAATGTAGGGTGAGTTCAGAATCTGTTTTGGTGAACATGGTTCTGCTGGTCAGTTTGAGCAGGCTGTGTTCTCCCGTGTTGTGGTGCTGTTTCTCCGTGCTCCCCTGTTTTCTGTGGTCTTCTGTGTTCCCCGTGTTGTGTGTTCTCTTGGGTTCTGGGTTCCCCTGGTCAGAAGTTTTGAGCAGAAACTGAACGAGTTCAGTGACGTATCACGGTAGGGGGAGTTCTGACCTGGTTTTGGTGGTCGGGGTTCTGGTTTCTGCAGATACTGACTGGTGTTTATAGCACTTTTACTCACCGCTCACTCGGACCTTTATACAACTTTATACAACTTTATATACATTTTAAACTTTATGTAAATCTAGAACTTCACTCTGGGCTTCTGAAAAACTGTTGTTGGGTCTGTACTGTGAGATCTAATAATTTCCCTCATTCCAGCCAATTCGCACGACCTGAATCAAGTCCATTTTAAATGTATACTATTAATGCACTTACTTTCTCAGGCCCGTTTCACCTGCCGTAACCATGTATTGTACTAGTTTAGTATTAATAGTGTTTCTGGTACCGCTTTAGTTATGACAGTTGTTTTCACTCGTACCCAGTTCTGGTTCTGTAGAGGCACTGATCCCGGCCTGAGTCATCCTTTACCTGGCCCGTTCTTCTGTTTTGTCACACCTGTGAGTGTTGGAACTTGGTTTGTGTTTGTGTTGGCACTTTTAGCTTTGGACCACATGTTGAGCATGAGAAAGTGGATCCCAGGATTAGGTTACAGCTCACTGGCCAAACCAGTACTTTCCAGCCCCCTCTCGCAATCTAGTGGGACATAAATATTTTTAAATATGTGACAAACTTACATCATGTTCTGTACTTCGCAGCAGTCTGCCGCCAGAATGTGTAAAACAACTTCACTTAAGTATTTAAAGTCGAGCCTTAGGGATATATGGGTTGGGAGATAATATTGTGTAATTGTCATTGGCCTAACACACGAGTGATTGATTTTTCTTGCTCTAGTAATTGCCAGAATTAGAACCTGCGATCCTGGGATAGTGGGGTAAAACTCTAACAGTGTACCAGCTCTTGTTCAACTTGATGACATTACAGGTTGAGTTAAAGTAGTGTGACAGTTGAGGTGATAGATTTATCTGGCATTAAATCAGTGTTTAATTACGTAACAATAACACCTAGAAATAGCATTGGCTGATTACAGGTCATTAATTTTTTAGTCACTCAGTCATTATATGTGCCCGCCACAGAACGGGGTTCACAAGTCTTAACTTCAAGGAGTTTTAATGGGTAGTTAGTGTGTGCGTGTTTGTAGTATTGGACTAATAAAACATGTTCAGCAAGGTGCACGGCACTTGTTTGTGATGGTGGTTTAAACCTGTTTGTTCTTTAATAATTGCTACTCAGTAGGTAGGTTAGTGCCAGTGTGCTTATAAATGCTTGTAAACCTCTGCTTTATGTTGTTTAGAGAAATCAGAGTTTTGGAGTTTATCAAATACTGATTTAGAGAATCAATTATTGTTGATTTGGCATTAAACTTAAACCACTACTTTGTTTAGAGAATCTGCCTGCTCCCTGTGCCCCAGCAGTCCTGTTTTAAAGCTTGTTTTATGTATTGTTGCTGTACTTTAGTGTTGTGGGTGCCTGTTATACTCAGTAAGCTGTCTGAAAGCTGTGGTGTGGTTAATAGTCTCTTTAGTATGAAACGGGACTGTTTAATTGTGGAATATTAGCCTCTCTTTTGGTGAACAGTTGTCTCGTGAGGCTCCCTTGAGGCTGGCATGAGGCTCCCGTGAGGCTGGAGTGAGTTGTGGCCCCCTGAGGCTGTAGTGAGTTGTGGCCCCCTGAGGCTGGAGTGAGTTGTGGCCCCGTGAGACTCCCGTGAGGCTGGAGTGAGTTGTTCCGTGAGGCTGGAGTGAATTGTTGTCACGTGACTCCAGTGAGGCTGGAGTGAGTTGTGAGGCTGGCGTGAGTTGTGGTCCTGTGAGCCTCCCGTGAGGCTGGCGTGAGTTGTGGTCCTGTGAGCCTCCCGTGAGGCTGGCGTGAGTTGTGGTCCTGTGAGGCTGGAGTGAGTTGTGGTCCTGTGAGACTCCTGTGAGGCTGGAGTGCGTTGTTGTCCTGCGGTGTTGTGAGGCTGGAGCGAGTCGTGGTCCTGCGATATTGTGAGGCTGGAGTGAGTCGTGGTCCTGCGAGATTGAGGATGGAGTGAGGCTGGTGTGAAATTGTGGTACTTTGATTGGGTCATAAGTAAGGCACACAGTTCTCTTGAGTATTTTCAGACATTGAGTCAATGAGTCAGCTTCCTCTCGTTTATTTACAATTCATAAACATATTTTTTGTTTTCTGGTGTCATTTTGAAACTGTCAAATCTAATGCCCTTTCTTTATGGCAGTAGTACTATGAAATTTAATCTTGGCTTGAACCAATTATTTGTGTTGACCTTAATATTATCAGAGCTGTTGCTGCCGTTATCCTCGTTGCCACAGTGAAATTAAATCAATATGTTTTCTCGTGCCACTGGTTTTGGTAGTTAGGCCACAGCGCGGCCCCACAGCTTATCCAGATGTGTACTTTGCATGTTTGTGCAGGTGCGTTTGTTGCGAGTTTCAGTGTTCAGCAGCAGAAATATTTTGTACTATTGAAACGTTATATCCAGTTTCCTGTTTCCTGTGTTTGTGTGTGAGCACATATATACACTGATCAACATTTAAAATCACTGACATGGTGAAACTGTGACAGCCGGGTCAGAACTGAAGGCCGGGTCAGAACTTGTCCAGAATAGCAGGTCATGTGGTGTTTGGTGGTATGCAGTGTTTAGTACCTACAAGTGTGGTCCAAGGAAGATTAGGGTTGAACTGACTGGGTTGTAGGTGCACTGATGTGCATGGGGAGGGAAAATCAACCTGGTCCGATCCCGTAGAAGAGCTTTTGTGGCACAGAGAATGCTGGCTATGGTAAAAAAAAAAAGTCTTAAGAACACCGTGCATTGAGCTCTGCTCCATGTGAAACTGCATATAGCCCCAAAAGAGCCGACAATGAACATATGAACATCAGAACTGGACTGTGGAGCAATGGAAGGGGGGTTGCCTGGTCTGACGAATCACGTTTTTTCACGTCATGTGGAGGACCTGTTTGCGTGCGAGTCTTTTACCTTGGGATGCACTTTGGGGAGAGGGCAAGCTGACTGAGACACCATGATGCTTTGGGCTGTGTTCAACTGTTAAAACTTGGTTCCTTGCATTTTTGTGTATGTTCTGTTGACATGTACAACCCACCAGAACCTGGTTGCAGACCTGGTACACCCCTATGTGGGAACCATAATTCTTAATGACTGCAGTGGCTAAGTCTTTTTGGTCACAGAGTTTCACTCACCTTAGAGCGGCTCACCATCCTGCAAGACCCCTTACAAAATATTTAGATTTTGTTGCTTTGCAGCCTGAAATGTAGACCAAAATTTCCAGCCATATTTACTCAATGCAGCATAAAAAACGTGTTTTAGTTATTTCCGCATAAGAACAAAGTCAACGATGGGTGGCAGGGCACTTTCAAAATATCTCAGGGATGAAGTTGTTGACAGAGAAGTCAGGAGATGCATACCAATGATATCAAAGGCTTTATCAATCCTTGGAAGCACAGTTATGTCTATAATTTAGAAGTAGAAAGTGCTTGGAACGACTAGGACCCTCCCCAGATCAGGCCGTCCCACCAAACTGGATGGAAGAGCAAGGGGGAAACTGGAGATGCTACCAAGAGGCCTTTGGCTATTTTGAATCAGTTACAGGAATTTATTGCCAATAGTCATTGTGTGCACGTGACAACAATATCCCATGTGGGTTAAGTAGGAGGATTGTGAGGGAAAAAGACACTCTTCAAGAAAGGCTACATTAAGTCTCAGCTGAGCTTTGACCAAACTCAAGATTTTGAAGACTAGTGTGAAAAGGTGTTATGGTCAGATGAGACCAAAATCAAACTAATTGGCATCAACTTCAAACAACGTCTCATCAATTAAAGGACGCCATACCTACAGTAAAGCATGGTGGTGGCAGCATCGTGGTATGGGAGTTTCTCTGCAGCGGGGACTGGGGCAGGAAAAATGGAGGGACAAAATACTGTCAAATTCTTGAGGAAAACCAGCTCTCTGCCTATAAGTTGTCAATGAGAAGGAGGTTTACCGTCCAACGTAATGACCCAAACACACCGGCAAGCTGACCACACAGTGACTGAAGGAGAAAAACGTGAATGTCCTTAAGAGCCCAGACTTAAACCCAACTGAAAATCTGACTTGAAGATCACAGTCCACCAGTGGTCACCATCCAATCTGACTGAGCTTGAACAGTTCTGTAAAAAAATACTGGACAAATATTACACAGTGGATGTCTCCATTTCAGACTCCACAAGATCTTTGAAGGTGTGCTGGCACCAAGACATTAGGAGCAGATCATTAAGGTGGGCCTCCGTGGACTGGAAGAGTTTGTCTAGAGGCAAAATCATCACTTTGAACTTAGTTGTGTTACTCAGATCAGTCCTCAGAGAAGTTTTTGCAGCGTGGCAGGGTCTGCACCGATGTTTAGGTGGGTGGTATGTGTCAAAGTAACATCCACATAAATGCCAGGATCAAAGGTTTCCTTTCAAAACATTCCCCAGAACATTCTCCTCAGAGACTTGCCTTCTTCCCAGAGTGTGTCCCAGTGCCGTCACGTCCCCAGGTGAGTAATGCACACACCAGGTTGTGTGATGCAATGATGTTTGTGATTCAGAAAACGTGATTCATCAGACCCAGGCGTCTGTCTTCCGTTACTTTGTGATCTGAAGCCCACTGGAGGTGTTTTAGCTGTTGGGACTCACTGCTGTTTGACTACAGCAACATGCAGCAAGCTGCTTTCTTCCATACTGTTCACCTTTCAGCAGGCTGTGCTGCAGGACATCTCTGAGCATGTTATTAATAATAACTGATTAAATAAAACGAATAATAATAAAGGTGTGTTTCAAGGCACTCAGGTGGACGTTACACACAAGTAAAACAGATCCAGAAAGAGCAAAGGAAGACATAGAAAAATGAATAAATAAAGATGAATAAAAGAACATGGCATATATTTTTAATTTAATTCATTAACTCTTAGTCATGCGTGAACACACCACAGCACAGTGTGAAATTCTTTCTTTGCATTTTAACCAAGTGAAGCAGTGGGCTGCCGCCGACGAGGGGCGCCGGGGAGCAGTGTGGGGACGGTACCTTGATCAAGAAAACCTCAGCGGTGACACTAGCAATTGGGATTCGAACCCACGACCTTCTGACTGCAGGGCCAACGCCCTAAACACTTCCCCCTAAACACTTCCCCGCGCTACTACTACACACACCCCTGAAAGACTACATATCCCAGCATGCATGGTTCGTTAAAGGAACAGGCTCTGTAACAGTTTCATATGGAAAACATTAAACAGTGACCTTTAAAACGTTTAGCCACTTACTTTCTATTAGGTAAGACTAATATTAATTACTATTTTCTATTAACACAATGTTTAACTTGATTTTTTTTTTTGTCATCCATACATGAAAATATAAGCAAGAGTGTGTTTACTGGTTAATACACTGCTGTTTATTTAAAATAAACGAAAACAAACCAAGCCTCATGCTTTAGAATTTTTTGTTACTGAACTTCGCTGTATCAGAACCGTGACCCCAAAACCGAGGTACGTACCGAACCGTGACATCTGTGTACCGTTACACCCCTTGTAGGCAAGTTTGAGTTGATTAAGATATGATTGTCCTCAAACTGCCTTTGGTACTAACGGCTGCGTACCGAAAACATCCCGTAAGACCTGCTGTGGTGGAAATGCTCTGACCTGGTTGTCCAGCCATCATTTGGCCTCCCTGTTCTCAACCCATCAACTAAATTTGATCAGTGCCACTGTAACGAGATGATCAGTATGTTTCTCTTTATTTGTCTGCGGTTTTAATGTTACATCAGGTGTTTGTGTGTGTTTTTTATGAATGTGTGTGTTTTATGAATGAGAAGTTCTTCACTCTTAAGTTTTGCTTGGAAGTGTACGGTTGTTTAGAATTGCCTTTATGTTCCTTTCTAATTAAAAATCACTTGTTTGCATGGGGCCTGTGAGTATCATGTTCATTGTTTCACCACTCATGGCTTAGATTGGGAGTGTGATTGCAAAATATGGATTTTTCTTTCCTGCATTCTGTGTTAGTGCTGTTTGTTTAGGTTGTTGCTCGGCGCTGGACGTGAAGCTGAATCTTGTAGACAAACAGAATATTATCATATTACCACACGCTTGTGAGAGAGTCGTGAAATTCACAACACATGCTCTCATCTGTAAGAAGGATCGTTTACGTCTCAGCCACGTGGGATATCGGCATTGTAGCAGTAATTAACAAATTACTTTGTGCAGACTTAATTGGAGCCGAGACTATGAATAGTGCTTTGGTCCGTTATGCTTTTATTTAGTCCTTTGGTTGCATAATGCTCTTATTTTAACACTGCTTTTAAAAGCAGAGTCTGATTTATGTCCAGACTGTGGCTGGTTGTTTTTCCTTAGAAAATACTCAGAAGTGTGTTTATAATGCTGAGCTCTCTCCATTAAAGTGAATTAAGCTACTTTAGACCCACTAGGCTGTGTTTTTCATTTGATTGCTGTTCTCTTGTTTTGTTTCTTTAAAAGCAGTTTTCTGCATCTCCCTTTCTTTGTGTGTGTAGCTTTATAAAAGTGGCATCACTCAAAATTTAAACCAGAGGAGGTGGGGGTTATTTGAGTTGTGTGCGAGTTGAATAGGCCTGAGTCTGTGGTACTCCGGGCGCTTCATTCACTTGGAAGTGGTTTCACACCATAAACGCGAAGTTCTGTTTCCCTGCAGCACAACAGAACAGAGGTTCAGATTCACAGCTTCAGACCTTAGTGGATTTTTTCTTGGAACCGAACTTATACTTGTTCGCGGAAACTCCCGCAAATTCGTGGAATTAGTTTTTTGTTTATATAATTATAAAATAATGTGGAATTATTTGTGCATTGTAGTGCAACATTATGAAGAAAAATATAATTGACATTTTGTAACATAAATATTAACATAAATTCAGCTACATTTCCATATAAAATATAACTGTATAAATGTTTTGGTCCTGTGGAGAGAAACACGCGCGTCCTGGGATGGTGAAATACCGCTGTGCTCAGAGGCGGGGTTTTTGAAAGTAGCCAATCCGAGAGCATTATTTCTCCTTGCTGCTGATTGGCTGCTGCCCTTTGACGCAGTTGCGGTCCAGGATTCAGCATCAGAACTGTTTCCTGGGTTTACCTTTACATTTTCTTTAAAGGTAATGTATTAAAATTAGTTTAAAATGAAATTAGTGTTTTCGGAGCATATTTAGGGTTTTACACCAGAGGTCACCAACATGGTGCC
>JBBPCY010072534.1:0-10961 GCA_037974405.1 Brachyalestes nurse
AGAGAGAGAGAGAGAGAGAGAGGGAGAGAGGTAGAGAGAGAGAGAGAGAGAGAGAGAGAGAGAGAGAGAGACAGACAGACAGACAGAGAGAGAAAGAAGAATCAGTATTGCCAATGCTAAATAAAAGGAAGGAACAGTTCATTACAAGACCAATCCAAGACTATTTAAGATTTTACTGTGATGCTGGCTGTGCTCCGTGAAACTGAGATTGATATTAAATATTGATTGACAAATAAACCATAGATATTTTGCAGCAATGTTCAGTAAGGAAAAAAAATCAATTTGCACCAGAGGAGGATGACAAATGCCAAAGTCTTTTCACAATGAAAGAGCTTTGCAGACCAAATAACGAAACAAAAGGCTTTTTCCAACTGCAAAGATTTTTTTAAGCCTCTTGAGATTACTTTGCTGCAGTTACCCCTCAACTTTTTTCCTCCCTTTTCCTCTCCTTTTCTTCTCCACACACAAGTACTGGATAAAAGACCATCAAAGTTTGGCATCCACATTTATCATCGATAAAAATGGCGTCAGTAAGAAAATCCCCATCATAACGTTTTTCCAATTTAGTCTGCAACAGTCATTCAACACATCCTGCAGGGTGTGCCTAAATGATTAAAGCCAGGTCTGAAGTTCCAGATCACAGACTGCAGAATATTCTAACAAAAAGGAAAGAAAATTAAAATACTACATTTCATCAATTTCATGACCAGCAGTATTGGCCATTCTGATTAGCAGGATCCTAGCCCTGAGTCCCAGACTCTTTCTAAGCCAGTTTAACGGTTCTCAGTCATTTTTCCCCACACAGAATAAGAGGATTCTATTATTGGTAAAAGTGTGCTGTCACGCATGAAGAAATGCTTTGACAAATGGAGTTTATCAGTGTGAATACCTGCTTATAGAGTAACTGCTCATTTTCTCGTGCATAGCAGAAGAGAATATCAGTCAGCTTAGTCCGGACGTCCTCCTCCTGGAAATACCGCATCTCTGGAAACCTGCAGAGTCACAGTTCCATACAAGTCACCAAAAGATCAAATCTATAGATTACACTCTCACCTAGTGATTAGGACACACATTCAGTCAGGACACACTGACACTGTTTTAACAAAGTTCCAGTCCCAAGGCATGTACAGCACTGCATGAAATGCTGACATTATTACCATTACAGGGGGTCCTAGAGTTCCGACACAGATCCGTTCCTACGTCAGTGATGTACCCTGAAACACACCCTAGCCTAAGTCACTTACCGATCCCAACACAGTTGTAAAATCATAATCTAGAACAACACAACTAAGCCACAAAAAGAGGAAAAGGACATAAATATACTGTACTTGTACTTTTAACAGTCCAAAACGGCGTAGGTAAGCTGGGGACGCCAACTCCCTCACTCAAGCCGCATTACTGTGTATTCTGCGTATTATATGTATGCACACAACCAAACTAGTTCACCCACGTAGTCCCATACGATGCTAGCGCCATACACTGAACTTTCACATGTTCATTTTTAATGTTTATGGGAGTGAGCGCCAACTCAACACGTCGTATATCGGGACTGCTGTAACCCGAGGACCCCCTGTATTGAAATATTATCATACATATTTTCTGATATCTTAGAACAGATTAAAATAATATGCCAAGGTATCATTTATCTCCCATTATAAAACAGCTACATTAAATTGCTACATAAACTAAGGTTATTACTACAAACATCATACTTTTCCACTAGTACAGGACTAAGCTAGCAAAGATCCTGCTTTAACAGGTATACTAAAAGCCATTCAAAAAATTTCACGAAGCACAAATTCATAAGCAATCCAAACTGCCCCAATAGGTAGTAGCCTAGTGGGTAAAACACCTGCCTGTGAACCTTATGACCATGAAGTCGCAGGTTCAAACCCCCTCTTTCTACCACTGTGTCCTTGAGCAAGACTCTTAACCCTCAGTTGCTCCAGGGGGACTCTCCCTGTAACTAATGATTGTACGTCGCTCTGAACAAGAGTGTCAGCCAAATGCCCCCTTTACCCTTCTGAGGTCTCATTCATCACCTCCTGTACCATCCTGATGCACATTTTCATGCTGAACATGATTTTTAGTTGAGACCTGATTCAATTTTCAATATTTTATGTGTTCAAATCTCTTAATTCTGAAGAGTTTTTTTGCAAAACAAAACACTTGAAAGTGGGTCCGTGTTCAAAACAGGAAACATGTCAGCAGAGCTATAAAACAGAAAGCTATAAAATTCGGCAGTGGACAGGGTTCAGCATTTGTCTGAGCTATACAGCCCCATTCAGAGCTGCACTGTGTGTTCTGAAACCTTTCTTTTATAGCCACCATTAATTCTTTCAGCAGTCTGTGCTACAGTAGCTCTTCTGTGGAATCAGACCAGACAGGCTAGCCTTCACTCCCTATGTGCATCAGTGAGCCTTGAGCGCCCAAGACCCTGTCATTAGTTCACTGATTGTCCTTCCTCTGACCACTTTTAGTAAGTACTAATCACTGCATACTGGGAACACCCTGCCAGCTGTATAGTCACGAGATCTTACACCTGCCCACTTTCCCTGATTCCAACAAATCACATTCAAAAACTGACAGTTCACTCGCTGCCTAATATATCCCACCCCTTGACACATGTCACTGTAACAAGACAATCAATGTTATTCACCTCACGTCTGTCTGAGTGGTTTTATTGTTGTGGCTGACTGGTGTAGATAGCATGTCTGCATTAAAATCTGCAGTAAAACTGCTGCACACAGAGAAATAGAACAGTGATGGGAGTCCCCCGAATGGTGTGAGTTGATGCCAAAAGTAGGTGTGTTGTCACCTTAAGTAAACTACTGACCTGGAAAACATGAACCCCTTGGAAGGAACTGCACCAGTAACACAGGTTTAAATTTTGTTGCAGTGTTTTGAATATTTCCCTTCATAATTTTTCAAATGATAATGAAACTGTAATACCCTTAAACAAAACTTTTCAAATTACATATTCATCCAGTCAAATACCTAAATACAGATGGTTCTCCAGGTTTCCAGTTGGTGAGGTTTCTAATTATGTGCCATTTTGATCAACTTGGAAAGTCTTTACTGTCCCACAGACTAAAAAAAAAATCAGTGAGTGTGAGAGAAAGCATTTAGTGAACTCACGTTCTCAAAACATCTTGATTGATCATCGCCCGCAACTCTTTATCCTGGAAAAACTTGTTCCATAAACTCTGGACAGAGGGAAAGAAAGACACGGGGTGAATGAGAAGGCACTAGATTCATGTTCAATGTGACTGTAAATATCTTGCTCACTTACTCCTTCATCCTGAGACAGAGGGTTGTTCACCACGAGGTCCTGCTGGCCGGCAGCTTTGCGTGGGTTTGTGATGTGCTAAAGGGAAAAACGGACCTGAGGCTTTAGAGCTCCAGTTACACACACACACACACACACACGTGAACACACCTACACAAAAACACAAATACACTCACTGTCTGTTTAATCTGCTCGTACTGAGCGCGGAGTTCCTTGGTCTTATTGATCCATTGGCTCTTATCCTCAGGCAGGAGATCTAAATAGAGCTGTAACACCACCAGAACTGATAAATTGAGTGTGCAGGTGTCAAAACACACATCTACATGATAAATGTCACCACGGAGTCCAGTATAGTAGCAAATATATGGGATGATTACAAATAGATTAATCCCATTGCTTACCTTCCAGCACACGCTGCGGAATCGGCTGCTCCGTAATCGGCCGTTAATGCCTGCCTGCCTGATCCGTGCCAGATAGTTACTGTTCTGGAACAAGTCGTCCCACTCTTTTCTGCAAAGCAACAAAAAGTGCAAACACAAGCGTTATCACAAAATAAAGGCGGTCAATACTGAAATATGTTATTATTATATAATATAATAAATTCAATACAACAAATACAAAAAAAAAACCTACATCATGGTTCAATATGGAGTAGGTGATATGTCCTGTGATCACCCACCCATATTAAATACAAAAAGACCACAGATTCAACTCTGATTTGTTTAGTATCAGTAATATTTACTGACCTGTATGACTGGAAGGTAGATTCAGTAGCACTGTCTGACAAAGCACCTGAAAAAGAAATGAAAACACCATGAATACATCTCCTTTACTGTCTCGCTCATTTAGTCTTCCCACCTGACTGTCTTTATTTCTGTCGCTTGTTTTCCATTTGAATAAATCCTACAGCCTTCTTAACAGGCGCAGGATGCTACCGAGGAATCTTTCTTTGACAGTGAGCTGTGGAACAATATTTTGACATGATACATGATGCAACACTTTGCAAAATGCAACAGGGAACAGTGCTGCTTTATAAAACACTGCGATGGGATGGTAACCGTAACATACGACATGATTATGCAATGACGCAGCTATATGTAATATTTCAGAATATTCAGCAAATCCTTCACATTTGCACATTTTCAGCACACAGTCAACACCACGACTGGAACCCAATTTAACAAAAAATAAATAAAAGAAACATTTTTGTGTTAAGCCTGAGGCTAGCTGCCCAAGCACTGAATATGGCTGCACAAACTGTACTGCTAAATCCTGCATTCTGCCATCCTATATTCTGAAAAAGGGACATTATCAATTTCAGAACTGAAATGTATGCCACTACTGGACACTGAGCACTAAAATAAAATTCACCACAGCATGTTTTCTGAGTGCTTCCCTGTGATTTGACTTGGAGTAAAACACATGACTTCAAAGCACTACAGGAAGCAATGTCCTGGTTCCATTTAGAGCTACATCAGATGCTGCTAGCCTGCTGCTACTGTGCTTCTCCCAGCAGCAGAAGCTGTAGTGCCAGTAAGCATGCTGCCTGGTGGCTTTACTTCTGAAGACTTGGCTAGAGCAAAGCACGATTCACTCATTTTAAGGTACAATACTCCAAACTGAGAGTAATTTAGACTATTTAGACTATTTTTGCCCAGTTCACTTCCTGAGTTCACTTTATACTGTTTATACTTCATACTACAACTCTGGACGTGTAATTAGCACCAGCACTTTACCATAACAATGTTTCCTGCCTATACAGACACACTAATGACCTGTCACTGACTAATTATAACTTTACACTTACTCATTGTGGTTTTCCATGCTGCTAACTGTCCCATGCAATAATAAAATGACTCATGTGCAATAATAATGCAATGTACAAGTGCAATATTTTCATTTCATTCTGGCAGACGGTCTAGGATTTACACCCCACTCATATTTCTGTTACACTGCTATATTGTTTATTTATTGTACTGTTTGTCATCTCTAGCACTCAATGCTGCTCAATGCACTCAAACTGCCTCCTGTGCAGTAATCACACCTATAGTGCAATACCTATCATTCCAGAAGGTTTAAGTAATGTCTACACTTCTTCCCTATTTGTCTACACACTGTTGCTACTTATTGTACTGTGGTCCAATTAAGAAAAATTGTCTCATCTCACTATGTATGTGTACACAGCTGCTGATGACAAAGTAACTGTGGATAAGGATATGGATATCAGTCAAAATCCATAATGGTCTTTCTGTCTTCACCTCTTTGTACTAAAGTGATTAAAATCTCTAACCAAATTGATGCAGGCTCTACACTATCCTCTAGTGCAGCGGAGTTCTTATGTTTACTGGCTTGCTGGCAAATTCCACAAAGGATTCATGCAACTGAAATGCATCAGAATTAATCAGCTATATGCAGCAGATAGTGATATAAACTCTGCAGCTGAATATTAACTATAGACATATTTTTAACAAATGCACTTTGCACTGCTCAGAGTATGGCAACTGATAGAAAGTCATTTCTTTAAAGCTAGAGGCAGTTCAGGACACGTTTTGTAGTTCGCTCTTAGTACCAGGACACCCTCCCATCACATTTTGTGGCGAAAAGTTCCAAAGACCCTAGTTTTGTCCTTCTGTAATTTGAATTAGAAGGTTATTAAAATATTAGAGAACAATCAATTTTTGAAAATGGGGATTAAATTACTGGTATATATTGATTATTCAACAGTAACATTCAGAATATCTGTGACATTTCAGTTTATGCCAGAAAGGGGTGAAAAAGCCCAAGCTCAAGAGTCCAAACTTTAAAGAATACAAAAAACCAATAAATAACTCAGCAAAACCAAGTTTGAAAACACAACACCACCAAAGCAATCTTCCTCATCACAAAGCATTTTATGACCTGTCGTAGCTCTTTGTTTGTCTATTCCATTTTAAAACTCCAAAGTTCAAAACTTTTTACACATTTCCACACACACACACAAAGCTTCAGCTGTGAAAATGTGAAACTTTTGTTTAAGCAGCTGTCTTTTTTTTAATTATTTTTAGCAATGTCTGCAACACTGTAAGTAAGATGACTTTTAACCAATACTCTATTTTTTGCCCACTTCGTGAACTTCTCATTTCAATAGAATGAAAGCTTCAGCGTTGAACACATTAAATGGAAAAAAAGGGAATAAAAATGGTCTTGATGGTGTTTCTCTTTGTAGTTTATAAGTCACTGCTATGAAACAGGAAAAAAGTGTTCTTACACATAGTTGAAAAAGATATTTGTCTTTCTGTTGGTAGTGTCTTTCTTGTCTAGTGGCAGATGTGTGTTTAGTCATTCTGTGTGACTAAGGAGAGTTACACAGTAAATGTGTGTGAAACTTAAACTGGGTTATGTACATTTGCGACCGCTGTATTGGCTCACACCAATAATGCAAGAGCACTATGCAAATCACAGCAGTGTGGTGCAGAGCGGTTACTGAGTGGTTACTGCTTCTGATCCAACATGTTTCATTTATATAACCGTTGCTGAAAATCAAACAAACAAACAAATATATTCATAGATCATGATGGTAATGTAGGTATGTGTAGATAGGTGCTATTAAAGTCATCATTGGACATATAGAAAACCACAAAAAGGACATAATAGTCAAGAATATTTGATTATGCTGTTGATCACTATCATTCATTTGCTAATAAATGCTAATAAAACGGCAAGAGCTCTGCAGTCATGCTTCCTTCATTTCATATGTTGAGTTAAAATGAAACAACCATGACTTCCACTTACGGGCTTTGTTTCGGTTATAGTTGTGCAGAGGGTCATAACCGGTCTCCTGCTCTTCTGGCTGCAGCGGATGCCTCGTCTCAAAATTTGGGTGCTGCATGACCTGCAAACATAAAAAAGGAACTGTAGCACCACAAGCAGGACACATGGACACTAATGAAGAACCAAAACAAGCATCACTCAAAAGGAACTGGGACTGTACGCCAAATGAGGATATCAACACAGAACAAGACGTTTTGTGGGCTTACTGTAATATCAAATAACAGCAATATGTTACTGAAAAAATTATGTTTTCAATAGTGTATTGTCTCTTAAAGAAATGGGTAAGAAATTATAACAGTACTTACTATTAATCTACAGGGGCTGCCCTCATAAATCTGACCACGGTGGAGATCACAGTCCTGTGACCATCAATCTGAAGACAAATTACAAGAAATAACAAATCAATAAATGCAAGAAAAAAGAAAAACATGAACGACAATCTTTCTGAAATCAGTCTATTGAAGCTATAATCATGTCATAGATTCAAACTGTGATTAAAAAAAAAACAATGATATTCTGGACTATTAAAATTAGTTCACTGCAGTCTCTCTCTATTCTCATATATTCAGTGAAGCATATTCAGAATCACAGACACGGACACCACAGTCAACTACAAAAAGTGCCTTAGAGTCGTTCAAGTTGACAGGTACAATTATTTGATACAAAGGTTATATTTGGACGATACAATTGCATTAACCTAGCAAAGAAAAGATTCAAAATTACTGCTTAGCTGAAATACTCGAGAACATTAAGATGAATGGGGAATTCCACAGCTTTGTTTTTACACACCAGGTGAATCTGATGCTTTTTTCAGTCAACAAATATCCTAGTGACATTTTACAAACTAGGGGACCATTCCTAAAGAGCATTTCTCACTTGATGGACAAAGTCATCTTATATTACTGCAACTATTATAAATAACTACTTTGTCTGGGACAAAAGAACTATTTTGTCTTTTGACAGCGCTGGAGAAAAAGCAACCATAGCATTTTATCTGAAAAGAGACTGAACTAGGGTTCATTGTGTTTACGTCGTTTCAAAGAGAACAGCGATCACCTTTCAAGAGCAAGTCTGTGAGGCCTAATCACAATGAGGCAGTGATCAACATTTAGAGTTTAACCAATCAGACACCACGATCTGCCCACAACTACTATCTGGCAGCTTCTGTTTTAGTTTATTGTTTAGCATGCATAAACAGCTTATACTTTTTCCAGCATGAGATAAAGCCTTTTTGCTCCTAAAATGTTGTGGGTTTGACTGACTATGATGCCAGTGCAGCCAAAGAAAGACAAAAGTGGGAAAAAAACTAATTTTGTGGTGTTTATGAGCAGTTCTGCACATTGTTCCTGGTTTAGCAGATCATCACGTTTTTATTATACTTTTACTGGCCTAGTTGTTAGGGCATTGCCCCTGCAATCAGAACGTTGTGGGTTCGAATCCCAACACTGCTAGTCGCTCCACTGAGGTACAGTACCCACACTCTGCTCCCCAGATGCTGGGTTCCTGGCAGCCCACTGCTTTATTTGATGAATGAGTTAAATGCAGAGAAAGAATTTCACACTGTTCACACTGTGTGTTGTGCTGTATTCACGTGTGACTATAAGGGGCCACTTTATGTTGTTGCTCTGATGCTAGATTTAATATTTAATTTTGGTCGTTTAAATAAACAGTGGTCCTCAGAACTGCTTTACTTCATCTGATTCTTTTAAGTTAGAACAATATGCCAATTATGCACGGAAAATGCTTCACAGTATGTAGGCCAACAATATAGAGATAAATTTAGAAAAAATAATTTGCAACTTTGGTCAGAAAAAAAAAATTACTAAACTGTTTAGCCCTTGAATTTACTAGATTTGTACCCATCAGGTAAGAAGCATTTATTAAAAGTGTGTTGCACTCGAATGAAGCAATTAAACCCAGCAAGCCACAGAACCAGACATGATGAGGCTTTTGTTATGACTCATCCTTCTTTCTTCACAGATGGTGTGCACAACCCAACAGATTTGGCTCAGTTCTATGACAAACAAATGCCTGAAAAGCCTCTGGGTCATTCTGCCTCAACTCAGTAAATATTTGCTATTGTCCACCATCTCAGCATTTAACCAATTTCAGGCATTTTGTTTTTTTTCCTTGAGCCAACATGAAAAATGAATATTTAAACATTTCTCCGGGGTAACTCAAATGATTTAGAAGTTACACTAGTTATGCACAACAAACCTGGAAAACTAAATTAGCAATGAAATGGCAACTTGTCTTTTTCTTGGTAAACGCAATGAACAATGAAAATGACAATAAACAGATAACTTTCTTCTGGATCATCCCTGCTATCTAGGTAAGCAGTCAGACTCATCAGACAAATCCAGTCAGACTCATCTGTCTATTTGACACGCATCTTTGTAAAATAAGGATGATTACATGAACACTGTCAAAAAACTGGAATTGTTTGATTAACAATGACTAAAGCAAACATACTATTGTTAGAGCTACATATGACGTGTAAATTGAATTATTTGTGATCTTGAAAATGGTTCGTTCTGGCCTAGCTCATTTAGTCAAGAGCCAAAATGGCATTTCACTGCAAATTTAGGGCTCTAAGTTACTAGAATTATTCCATTCCACCTTAAACTGAGCCTTTATGTTTCTGCTACTGTTCTGACACTGTTGAACCTAATAATACACACACGTTCCATCCATTTACTGTTGTTATTAAACAGTAGTAAATGGATGGGATCAAATGTAACTGACATCCAAAAACATTTATCCTCAGCAAGTTGTTACTTAGAAAGTGGACAAAATGACTTTACTGATGGTGAAAATTAGGGATGCACCAATCATGAATTCTTATGGTTGGCTATTTACCACAATGAGTCATGTATAATCATACTAATCATAATGTTGATACAGATACAGCAACTGTCTGATTGCCGATTGTGCTATTGCCCATTCTGATCTGAGCTGTTTATGAGCAATTATGACTCTCTTCCATACAAACAGCAGATATCTCTTAGTGCACTTTCATACTTCGATACCTAAAACATTTACATGTTCAGGGCTCTTTATACATAAACTAGAGCTAGAGATCATTTATAGCTACGCCAAACGTTCCAGCAATTTGTGCCTCACATGTTGGAGTAGGTCACTCAACACAGTTCACTCAGGGCCAAACCAAACACTTCCAAAACTTTAAAAACAGAGCAAAGTTACTTGATTTGGTGTGATTGGTCTTTTTACTCACAGTGTCACTCTGTATTCTTAGTACAGACATCTATTCTTTATTATCCTGCAACAGTAGATCCCAACCTAGGGCAGCAGGATGACTGTGGAAAAAGAATGAAGGCCTACATATGGATATTGCATTCAGATAGAGTTTTCCATAAAATCCCACAGACCAAACATCACACCAGTCCTTGTTTGATATAAAGGAGGTAACACTGCTAACTAGTAAATATTATCATGTTTGCAAGTAGGAAGAATCCTTGCTTGTTAACATTTAAAACACTGTCTCAGCAAAGTTACCTGAAACATATTCAAGTAAATTTCTTGTGTTTCATAGACATACATTTGTATTTCAAGTATCAGGAGAAATGTGAAGGATGGTGTAGTGAGTATCAGGAGAAATGTGAAGGATGGTGTAATGAATATCAGGAGAAATGTGAAGGATGGTGTAGTGAATATCAGGAGAAATGTGAAGGCTGGTGTAGTGAATATCAGGAGAAATGTGAAGGATGGTGTAGTGAATATCAGGAGAAATGTGAAGGATGGTGTAGTGTGTGTATCCGGAGAAATGTGAAGGAAGGTGTAGTGAGTATCAGGAGAAATGTGAAGGATGGTGTAGTGAATATCAGGAGAAATGTGAAGGATG